>JH719957.1:742081-999017 GCA_000231845.2 Tetrahymena malaccensis 436
GGATAAAAGATATAAAAGAAAAGAGAGGAATAAATTAGAAAAAAGATAGAAGAAGAATAAAATTATAAAGACCCTGAGTGCACCTTTAAGCCTAAAATAAAAAAATATAATACATAATCAGCTGATTAGGATAAAAAAACAATATTCGACAAAAATTAGGAGTGGAAATAGAGAGTAGAAGATAAAATGTAGACAAAATATTAAAATTTGAATGATAAAGATCTCAAAGAATGCACATTTCACCCTAACATCGTAATTTAATATATATTAATTGATCTTTCATATATTCAATTGATTTGTATATTTTTTTTGAGAAAATTATATTTTATAAACTATCAAACAATAAATCAACATAAAAAAAGGATTAAGATTGGAAAAATAAATTTGAAGAACCTCTTTCTGATTTTAATTCGAAAGGTATTCCATAGTTTTTAAAGAGATAAGTTATAGCTAGAAAAATGAAAGAATATAAAGACTTTATTATGAATTATCCTCATAGAAAGCATGAAATGAAAAACAATACTTTTACTGTTCCAAACGAGCCTGTTTTGGGAATCTGTGACAATCATATAAAATCTTTAGATAGAGTAAAAAAAAGAATAAATAATAATTTTTTAATTTTATTTTAATAAATATCAAGCCACTAATACCAGAGCATTTATTTGATAGTTTTGAGTAATAGTTACATCCTAGATAACACCGTTCGTCTCTATCAGATAGCAAGCATAACAAATATGATCAACCATTAAATTAAACTTACAGAAAAATGATTGTAAAATTGCTTAATTAAAATAAAAATTTTTAGAAATTTTAAGAAAATTAAATAATTAATTAATAGGATAACTAAATATAGTTAGATCCTAAATCTAGTTTCTAAGATGCCTTAAAGTAATTACACGAAGCATTACATAATATTGAAATTTGATGTACAGAATTTTAACTTTATATTGTCGATTTATAAGTTTTAAAATAAAAAAATGAAAAAAAGCAAATGCAATTTTTTAATATATATAGTATTAATTCAAATTTAGAAAAGTAAGATATTTTTTAGTTTAAACTTATTTAAAATCAAATACATAAATAAATATTTGTATATAATATTGAAATTTGTAACTCAGAATTTCAATTTTGCAATATGGATTTGCAAATGCTAAAATAAATAATTAATAATTAGAATAAATAAATAAATAAATAAATTAATAAATAAATAAATAAATTAATAAATAAATAAATAAATAAAAGAAAATAAATAATTTATTGAAGAAATTATGTATTAAATTTATATTATTCATTCAGATTTTGAAAATAAGATATTTTTGTATTTAAAGCTTAATTTTATGATTTTATTGAAAAACAAATAAATATATTTATATAATATTTAAATTTCACTCATTACATGATATTGAAATTTGAAAAACAGAATCTCAACTTCTTATTTTGGATTTGAAAATTCTTAAATTAAGATTTAGTAAATTTAAGATATTTTTTGAATTTATAAGCCTGATTTTATAAGCTAGAAATATATATATTGACACATATGCTAATAAATACAAAAATGAATTTTATTGATTTTTATATATTTATGTTCTTTACACTTATTAATTTATTTAATTTAAATTATTTTAATAAATACTCATTTTTCTTTGTTTTCCTCATCTTCTCTTTTAATCTCTTCTTTAAGTTAAGCTTGATGTGCATTTAGTTTACCTTTAAATAGTATAAAAAATAAACATAAAGAATATAAATAAAAAAATCTATTTATTACCAAAGAACATTTCTTTATTAAATCCGTTATCCCACATTGCTTTTTTATCTACCTTCCTCATTTTTTCTATTCTGTATTTTTTTGTAGTAGTAATTAAATAATTGCTTCAAAAAAAAATAATATAATTTACTCTCTTCTTTCATTTTCTCTGTATTCAAATTATGCTTGCAAATTTTCTTCACTGCCGATACCCCATATTTCTAAGCATTAAACATCGAGCTTAGTTTATTAGCGTCCATTACTTACAATACAACCACTTCCAAAAGTTTTATCTTCTGATTTGACATAAGAGTTAGCTTAAATATCATCATCTACCCAAAATCTAAATGAGTTAAACTCTTCATTTCCTCCAAAACCTTGTAATTTAGTAAAAAATAATTACTACAAAATCGCTTACTATTTTCCAAGAATAACTCTCAAATTTATTTAAATTTTACCTAAACCTACTTTGTATTTAGATCTTTCAATTTATCTATTATTTAAATAGGCATAATTTGTAGATCCTTAGCCTTCGTATGAATTAAATGTTCTATATGTAGGGTACAGTGAAAAAAGATAAGTCTATGAATCACCTTAATATTCTATATTTTTAAAAAATATTTTGAGCTTTTTAATTGAAAAATGTAAATTACTTAATTGAGAATACCACTGCTCTTAATGGTAAGCTCCTATAATATGGGTTTATGATTCATTCGTTTCTTTATTTACTTCTTTGTGCTTAATAAGAATAAGAGTTGGGGCGTTATATCCAAGAATAGCAAAGGCTAAGCGATTGAAACTGATGCCAGATTTGCTTGAAGAGTAAAGCAAATATAAACCTTTGGCATGTTAAACTGATGAGTTATGAGAATATAATATAGGCAAAAAATCATTTGAAATAATTTCAGATGGCTGACTTAATTCTGGACAAGATATCTATTTTATTCCTATAAAATAAATTAAGGATTTTATTAAATATATATGCTCTGATAAAATATTTACCATTATAAACATAGTTACTCCAGTAATCAATCAAAACTCTATTTATGTATTGCAAAGTAGATTATGTTTTGTAAAAAAAATGATCAGCTGTTATCTCGTTTTGGTTTTCTTCATATTCTTTTTTTCAAATTAAATAAATTTATTTTGTAAATAAGATTTTAACATAAAATATCATATTTTTTATTATTTAATTTGTAAAAAAATTACTAAAGACTTGATCTAAGAACGCATTAATTACTTTATCAGATTCTACTCCAAAAATAAAAAGAATGTAACTCATTATTTGAGAGCATTTTTCTCTTGTGAATATTGCTTTGTTGAAGGAAATCATATCCCATTCATCAACAAAGAACATTATCAAACAGAGAATTTCTAAGGATGTGTATTTTTTCTTATTGAATTCTTCAAACATATAGCTTTATTTACTTTTTGTCATGTATTCAACTTTTAAAATGCAAAAAAGAAATTATTATAAAAATGTTTTTAATTTTGTTCATTAGAATTATTTTTCTGAATATATTACTGACTGATGCAAAAGCTTAAAAAGTAACTTTTTTCTCTCCTTTTGAAGTGTTTAATTTGTTCTATATTATTACGAGCCATTTATAAAATTGCTATCTTAAATCAGGCTTAAAAGATAAAAAATTTTATAAACTCTCTGCATTATCTATGTGTGCTTTTGAAATGTCTTATTATTTAGAATAACTAATAAATAGTTAAGTCAAACTCTTCTATTCAGCTTCACTAAATCTATTTTTATTTGCTGTGGGCTTTGATTTTTCAGATCCCATCTATCTATTTATCAATCTACTTTTATATTATATTATATTATATTATGTTTTAATTGAAATTTTAGTTAATTTTTATACTTTTTTTTTTTGGAAAGATTATTTATAAAAAAATCTAAAATAGATAAATTAATCAGTTTACATTAAGCAAAAATAAGGTAATATAATAGATAAATAGCATGTTTGCATACAGAAAATAATTCTAATAGAAAAAAAATGATAATTATTTTAGTCTATTTTTGTTTTTAGAATGACATTTTATGCTTTAATTTACTTTAGTCTTTTTTTAAAAAATTTAATAATAAAATTAATTTATTTTTTTAAACCAGCTTAATGTTTTAATGAATCGTTTTAAATTTACTGATCAATTGATAAAGCAAAATGATAATAATAAATATAAGTTGGTAGATGATATTAAATAAAATAAATTCAATTAAAAAAAATGAAAAATAAATAAAATTAGTAGTGTTTTGTTTTATGCAGCTATTTTCAATTTACAAATAATTCTATTTAATTTTAAGAAAGAGTATTTTTAGTAGTATTAATGATTATTCATACATATAAGCATTCATTCAATCAGTGCTTATTAAATTATAAAAATAAACGAATATTTTAATTGACAAATTGGATATTAAACAAAGCAAATAATGTAAAAAAAAGCAATTAAAAAAGAGAAAGTATATGACTCCGATAATGACAGTGTAATATCATCTTCGGAGTCGGATAGAAGCACATCTCCTTAATAAAAAAGCAAGAAGTAGAAAATAGCTTCTAACATTTCATCTCCAAACCTAAATTAATTGAATAAGTAATCAGCTGATAATAATAATGTAATTTTTCGATTAATAAGGACCATTTATTTATTTTTTGCAATAACAATAAGGAGATATATTCATTATTATTATTTATTTATGAATTGTTTAGAAAAATCAATAAGGGAGCCTAAACAGTTCTCTAATGTAGTCTAGGAGTAATATTTTGAGCTAGGTAAACTTTTAATTTTAGTTAAAATATTCTTGATAATTTAACAACTTTGTAGAGCTCATACAAATAAAATTAAACTCTAACCCTTATAAAAATAGATGACTCCTTAATAGCAGAGTTTAAATCAAATACGGTCAATTATATAATCTTTCTACATAAAGTAACAGCATCCATAGTAACTGCAAAGCTAAATTAACTAACATTAAAGTGATTAGTAATAATCGTAATTAAAGATGAGTTTGTTAGAATAGCAAAATAGATAGTATCTGTAAAAAATAAAGTCCATAGAGTAAGCAAAAAACAGTGATTCAAAAGTTATCAAAAATTCAATAGCCTAGATATAGTCACAGCTCTTTGATATACGAGTAAAATACTATTTCAAAAAATTATTTAAAAAGTAGAATAAATAACTTATTATATCAAAATTTAACTGAAGCACAAAGTTGAGTCAATCAATAGTAAATCAAAAGAAAAAAACCAAAAGACAATAAAATAGAATGAAAAGAGTAATGCAGAGAACAATAAAAATAATTAAAAAGAGAATAAAATAAAAAGAAAACACGATCAGGAAAAAGTTACATCTGATTCTACCATAACAAGCAGTGATGGCGATGAAAAGTCTTTAACTTAAAGCTTAACAGAGGACGAAGAATCGATGATTGAATACTCAAGCAATTCAAAACGCAAAGATAAAAAAAAGAATAAAAAATCTGGAATTACTGAAAACATAAAAGGCTACTTGATACTGAACGCCCATAAATTATAGCACGAAGGGAAAAAAAATTAATTATTGAAGGAAATATTAAATAAAAAAATTCCTGATCAAACAACTTTAAGCAATCATTTAGTGATGGAAAGATATGATATTGTATTAAGAGATATTCTTGATGTTTTTTTAGAATATCTTTTACGCAGTGATTCACTTCATGTAAATACTGCTTACATTATGCAGAATGAAAAAAATAATATACTAAAGAAAAGTGTTTAAACTAACTCAATAAAATAGGTCAATGCTTCACCTTAAAAATAGTAATTTGATACTTTAAAAAAACATGAAATCCAATTAAATTAAAAAAATAATTAAAATCTAATTGATTTCGCTAATTCTGACCATTATCATCGCTATTCTTAAAATAGATTAACTACTAACGAATCTAGTGGTGGATAAGTACCATATTCAAATAACACTATATAACCTTTTAGTCATTCGATTTCTAAGGCTAATTCTTAGAATCCTATTATTCAATAAATTTCATAAAATAATATTGATTAAGCTTCATATAGAAAGTCTTTGAATAACGATTCAAGAATGCAATAGTTATTATCTCCTCCTTTAACTTATTCTAATTAGTAAAATTATCCTGTCATTAATATTGACTCTATATCAAATATAAATGATCATTAAACAGTTTTAAATTAAGGAAATATTGGGTCTCATGGCCGTAATCCTTCCTCAACTAAAAGTGCTTCAAGCAAATAAATTTCTTTTCACAACCAAGTATCGTCATCAAACTAACATTTATAACTTAACTCTGGTAATAGCAGGGGTTCAATAGATTGGTATTAGCAGTAAATGAAATCCAATAAAAGGTCTCCTCAGTAAATAAACATGACTTAATAATCCTCTTCACGTTTGAATAGAGAAGGTAGCTAAGGAATATTAAAACAAAATAATGTTTCTTACTTTATAAATACAGAGGATCAAGGATTTGAATCAAAAGGAAGTGCTAGTACTAAAATGAGTGAAAACGCTCGTAAAAACTAAAGACTAAATCATGCTATTAGTGAGAGCTAAATAAATTTATTAAAATAAAACTAAATACAAAGATAGTTTTTATAATAACAGCAATATCAATAAGGAATAAGCTAAATTCCTTAAATCCTATAAAATAACCAACTTCCAGATAACTTTGGAATAATACATTCGTTCTCAAATTTTTAAAATTCCTTGTCTCCAAAGAATAATTAAGATCCCCAAAGCTCAAGAAATCCCAATAACTTAAAAATAAACCAAGTAGAAAGCCTCATGGGCAGCTAATTCTAAAACAATAACTAAGACCATAATAATGCTTCATTATAGTAATTTTTTTATTTACTTGTTTGTTTTAATATTGAAATCATAAAAACAGTGGCAACCAAAGAGGAATCATTCCATAGATCGGAGGGAATATTTCTAATTTATCACAAAATCACTAATCTCTCTTTTCATCTCCAAATAAGCAGGCTTAGCTATTTTAGTTTTAACATAAGTATTCATCTTCTCTTCCTTTCGAGTCATTTATGAATTTAAATGCAAGTACATCAAAAAATAATGATTCATTAGAACACAATCACAGCAGATTTTTATAGAGCACTTCCAATCCATCTAGAGGTAATTTATTTGACATCAAAACATAAATTCATATTTTGGCTAAAATAAAATTGCTAGATTACTACAGTCCAGATTTTAAGTAGAGGATGATGGTGAATGGCTTCAGTAAAGAAATCCTTAATATTTATCCTGAATAGCTTTTCTTTTAAAATGATCCTAATAATTTACATGAAAGACATTAAAACTAACAAATTTTATTAAACAATTAAGGAATAAGAATTGATTAGGATATTCAAAACCAAGATGATTATAACAATCATTAATTAATGTAGCAGGATAGCTAAGACCTAAATAAGTTAATTAAATCAACAAGCATTTAAAAAAATATGTAAATGAATAGCTAAGACTAAATAGTGAGTGAGGAGAATTACTAAGAAGATACAACTAGCTTACAAGAATAAAATTAAAATAGTAGATAAAAAATAGCACATTCAAAATCATTAAATTTATTAACGAATAAATCAAAACTACCATAATTCAGTCCTGAAAATACACCAACAAGTTTAAAAAGCCCTTCAATAATAAAAAAGAATCCCCAATTAAAATTAATGCCATGTCATAAGCACAATAAAAGTGCCACAATTGTTGTCAAAAGAAAGAATTCAGATAACAGCGACCACTCAAATTCAATTTCAAATATTACTAACTCAAATATTAATAATAATAAGTAGCAGCAATCTAATCAACAAAAATGCAGTAACTGCCTAATCATAAATAATAGAGAGGAGGTTAAGCAAAGGTTTTAAAAGTTACCACCTAGCATAGAATAAGTAGGTAGAAAAGGAAAAAATAGTCTATAAAATAATAACATAAAAGAAGTATTTAATTATAATTTAGAAAAATAGCAATCAGCTTCATAAAAATGATAAAATTTTATTATATTATTTAGTAGTTAGTTAAATAGATTTTATGAATTTAAATTAAACTTATCTTAAAAAATAATCAGAATTTATGTTTTGAGTTAAAAAGTTTTTAAAAATTGGCAAAAAAATTTGAAATAAAATTATAAATTTATAAATAAAGTATAAAAGTAAATAAAAATAAACAATGTATCATCAAATCAAATTATTTTAAGCAAGTAAAATATTTCTTTTTTTTTTAATTTTTTTAATTTTAGGTGAAGAATTGCAAATGAAAAATAAGTTAAATAAAAAAATAATTTTATTGTTGCTCAATTTGATTTATAAATGTCGATTAAAATTGACTGTATTCTTTTATATTTTTGATAAAGTTATTATTTGTTTGCATAAATAAGAAAATTTATATTCGTTTTAGTTTGATTAATTAATTTTTTTTTAAATAAAGTAAATATAAAAATTAATGTATTTTCAATTTTTATAAAAATTATAAAAAGTTTTTCATAGATAGATATATTTGTTAAAAGTATTAAAAATTAATTACTACTATAGATAGCATACTTAACTTCTCAGTCAACAAAAGTAGAAAAAGCACTTAGAAGATAAATACATTTAGCTTTTCAAAAAATGAACATTCCATTTAATGAAGACACTTCTAAAATTTTAATATCCCTTCAAAACCCGCATATGCCCATTGATACCAGTGTTCATAAATAATAAAACAGCGAAAAATAAATGCAATAAATTTTAGATGTTTTGGAAGGAGAATACAAGTATTCTGAAACAGAAGAAGAGACTAAATAAAAAGATGAAAAATTAAAGCAACTAAGGCAGATTATTAGGGATTGGATTTAAGCAATTGCAGAAGAAAATAATCATTAGCTTACTTTTGGAGGCGAATTATTGTTTTTTGGGTCGTACAAGCTCAAAGTAATTTTTGCATAAATTTAATCTTTATATTTTTCATTGAAAATTGCAATTATCTATATTTATTTCAAGAAAATGCAAAGTAGGCAAAACTCAATTTAGGAATATAATGAAAAATAGATACAAATTATAAAAAATACCATAAAAATCTTTAACATTATACTTATTTGTTAATCACTACTCTTATCAAATGTTTACATTTGGTGTTAAATTAATTGTAAATATTTATTCAAAATTTATAAAAGGTTAACTCACATGACAGTGATATTGACACAGTTTGTTTAGTTCCTAATTTTGTTGACAGAGATTAACATTTTTTTGGTGATTTAGTTAATATTTTGTAAAATAGAAAAGAAGTTACTGAGCTGTTTCCTATAAAGGAAGCTTCAGTACCTATTATAAAAATGAAATTTTCTGGTATACTTTTTGATCTTTCTTTTGCTAGAGCTCCTCCTTAATACAATGGAGAAAATATAGATTTGACTAGTAATTAAATGCTTCTCTCTATGGATGAGCGTTCATATCGCTCATTTAATGGTTGCAGAGTTGCTGAGTGGTTAATTAGAAAAGATAATATACAAAATTATGAGAATTTTAAAATAACATTGAAATGCATTAAATTATGGGCAACAAACAGAGGTATTTATTCCAATATTATTGGTTATTTAAGTGGAATCGGATGGACAATACTTGTGGCAAAAATTTGCTAATTATATCCCAATTATCCACCAAACCAGCTTATTGAGAGATTTTTTTTTTTATATTCTCATTGGAAATGGCATGATTTACCTGTTTATGTGGAGCATATTCAAGAAGATGTTGCAAACACAAAGCTAAATGCAGATTAGTGGAGACCTGAGTTTCGAGATAGAAATAGCATGATGATTATTACTCCTTGCTTTCCTTGCATGAATACTGCTCACAATGTCTCTCCTACAACTCTTAGAATTATACAAGAATAGCTTCAATATGGAAACAGGATCATAAATAAAATTAAAAAAAATGAAAAAACTTACTCTGATTTGTTTAAGCCCTTTAATTTTTTTAAAAGATACAAGCACTTTTTATAAATTAACATTGTTGCTACAAATAAAAATGATCACATTGTATGGAAGGGTCATGTTGAAAGTAGACTTAGAAAGCTGACTAAATTGTTCGAATAATCCATCCATAATAAATTAATTCAAGTGCACCCATATCCCAATCCATTCGAATATTCCCCATTGGAATTAGAAGAAAGTGAAAAAAAAAGATAGCTCAACAATGAAGGACTTTAAGATATAGTAGACGATGACTGTGATGACGATGAAGATGATGATGAGGAAAAGGAATTTGAATTGGAAGATTAAGAATATGAAAAAGGAGAGGAAATTTATTGTGGAGATGAATCATTTACAAACTAATAAGAAGATTAATAATCAAACCAATTAAGCAAAGAAAGAGTAAACAATAATCAAGCTGCTTGCAACACATAAAACGAAAATAGAGCAAGTGGAGGCTAACAAGACAATTCCTAACAATAAAAAAGTAATAAAATTGATTAGAAATTTAATTCAGAAAATTTTATAAAGAAAAACTTTTTAATTACAAATAAAATAAATTTTTATTGTTTTCAAATAATATGAGCAAAAATTAATAAAATATTTTTAAAATAAAAAATGTAGATCAGTAAAAATAAAAAAGTAAATATAAATACAGATGCACTTATTTTTATGGTATAAATTGTATCTCAAAGGATAACTAAGAGTATAGCAGCGAAATAGATTTAAAAGATCCAATAATTAAATTTGTAGAGCAACTTGAAATGCCACCAATGAATAAAGTACCTGAAACTATGAATATTTATTTTAGACATGTCCTAAGAGATTAAATAAAATTCAGATAAAAAGACATTTAGTAATTTTTAAGAAAGAAAAATCCAAATAATCCCTCTTAACTCCAAGATTAGTTGAAAGTCTTTCAAAACAACCGTAAATAAAACAAAATGTCCAATCCAAATATATAAGTCAAACCTAAATGGGCCCAAATTAAGTATAAGAATTAAGTTTAAAAAATTCCAGAGTATCATTAGCAGCAGCAATTATACTGAGAATAACTAACATTTTAATTTACTTATTTTAAATCAAACATACATTTATTTCAATTTTTTTAAAGTACTTTATATATCAAATTCATTTTATGCGTAATCTATTCAAATACTTTATTATTATTTTAATATTAAATCAAAAAATATTTGCTCATCAGTATGAGCATTCATCTTAAAATATAAAAAGTAAAATTGATAGATATAATATTTTAAATTTTTCATATAATTACTAATGATTATTATAAAAATTAAAATAAATAAATATTTGTCTGTTTAATAAATAGTTATAATATTTCATTAAGTATTAGTGAGGAAATGTTAATTCTAGTAATATTATCATATAAATCAGGAGAAATAATTTATTTTAAATATTTAAATAAATCAATTGACAAATAAATAACATTATACAACATTGACTATTTATTAAAGATATTTAAATGAATAGATATTATTTAACAAAATTAACTATTTATTACAAATAATCCAATAAATGAATTTTAAAAAAAGTTAGCTAGATATCTATGAATATTTCAAAAACAAATTTTTAAGTATAATTTTTATATTATTATATAATTACTGACACTATTTATCAAAATAGTTTACAAATAATTTATATGCTTATGGACAAATAGTATTAATTTTACATTACATTTATATGAGGTGGTACTTCATTTAGTAATATATTAATATAATTTTAGTGAAGAAATTTATTTTAACATTTTTTAACAATATAATGGATCAACTAAAAAATTAAATATTTATTTCAAGTATTTAAATGAATAGATATTTATTATTAAAATTAACTTAAATAAATCAATTAATAAAATTTTTTTTTTAATTTGAATCAAATTTGTGTATATTTATAATATCTTAAATAGATAAAAACATCTTTTTAAATAAAAATAAAAAATAATTGAGAAGACTTAAATTTGAATTAGGTTATAAATATTTTTAATTTTAGTTTGAAGATAATAAATTTGGATTTATATATAAATTGCATTCAAAAAAATGATTTAAAAGAAATCAAATTTTGCTTAAAATATTTAGAAGATTTCATATTAGCTAATTGTTATCAGTAAAATTATTAGAAAATTAAAGATAATGTTCTAATGAATTAGAACAGTAAAAATGTAAAAAAAAGTAAATATTTTGTTAACTTCATTTAGTAGCATTTTTTATTTATATTTGATGTAATTTATTAAATGTAAAATTTGTAAAAATACCTAAAAAAAAATAATATTTAATGTTCTACTTTCGAATAATAAAGATTTAAACGAAAAAATTAAACATTTACATAAATTTATTTTATACGGAAATATTTTTTTATTAAAATTTAATAAGTAGCTTTTATAAGCATTTTTTGAAAATAAAATTTTATCTTTTAAGTATTTTTTCTAATATTTTTAATATATTTAAATGCACTTGATTATTTATTTCAATAAAATGAGTTAACATTTTTCACAATGGAATATGTAACTCAACACAAGTATATATAATAAACACAAATTCAGTGAAATTTTCCTGATTTCTTAGGTTTATAATTGGTATCATTTTATACACTTTTTCAAATTAGTTTATAAATTTTATAAATACTTTGGTACTTTTTAATAAAATATTTAGAATTGATATTTGCAAAACCAAAATGGATTAGCTTTAACATAGGGTTTTTAATGAGATGAATGGATTTTGAAATTATTACTTCACTTATTTTTAAAACTTTTTATCCACTCATTCTTTATTTTTGGATTATTGAATTAAATTACATATATAATCTTATTTTGAATTTCATTCAGAATATTTTGAAGTTGTAATTTGTAAATTAGTTGATTAATTTATGGAAGATATTTAATTGTGTCGATATACATCCAACAAATATTTAAAATTTACAAATTTTTACATATTATTTTTTGACTGTGTTAATTTGTATTTTTAATTAAAGAGCTTGTTTATTTATAATTTATCAGAAATAATCAATTAAGTTTTCATCAGATTTTATAAATTAATTAATACTGAAAATTTTAATGAAAGCATCATGAATATTTTTTCATCTTTGAATCCATCAAGAAAATGGAAGGATCAATAAAATAGCTAATTTTACATAGTTTATATTGAATTTCATTGTAGATTCTAAGAAAATTAACATTAATTTTAAACATAAAAAGTATATTATATTACTAATTCTTGATTTTAAAAAAAATTTACTTTTACATAGTAAAAAGATTCACGGTATCTATCTGGTATTACTATAAATTTGTTATTCACTGAAAGGTGGTTGTATAAGATATTTTTATCTAAATTTTCTCTCGAATGGTGCTTTAAATAGCTCAACTGTATCAAATTTTTTATAAAAATACTTTAAATTCTATTTATAAAATTAGCTCAAAACAAAAAATATTCAGTCAGAAACTAAACCATCCTAAACTTTGAAAAAGAGACAGACGACTGCCAAAAATGCTTCCTGTTTATGTATGTCTATAACAATTCTTAAATGCAAGAAAGACTATTGATGAATTTCCTAACATTCCCGAATCATCAAAATCACTCTTAAAGAAATACTTGACAAAAGATGTTTACAAAAAACTCAAAAATTCCAAAGATGCTAACGGGTTTACTCTTGAGTAACTTATCTCTTCTGGGTTAGCAAATCCTGATTCATCCATAGGTGTTTATGCAGGTTCAACTGATTCCTATGTAATAATTTTGACTATTTTACCATACATGAAATAATTTTCCTTGTTATAATAATATAGAAAGTATTTGCTCCTCTTTTAAATTAAATCATTAGTGATTATCATCAATATGATGTTAACTCTAAGCACATATCCTCATGGGATATTAGTTAATACAAATTTGAAGATTTTAATTCAAGACATAAAGGAGATTATGTAATATCAACCCGTGTGAGAATAGCTAGAAACCTAGCTAAGTTCCCTCTTGGTACCAATATTACAAAAGAGTAAAGGCAATAGATTGAAAACTTAGCCATCCAAGCTTTTAATTCCTTTGAAGGCGAGCTCAAAGGTACATATTATCCTCTTGGAAAACTAACAGAACAAGAAAAAAAGCAACTTAAAGAAGATCATTTCCTTTTCAAAGAAGGAGATCGTTTCCTTAAAGCTTGCGGGTGTGAACGTGACTGGTAAATTTTTATTAAATTAAATTTCATTTTTGTGTTGGATGTTACAAAGAGTAAGAAAAAAAGATATTAAAAATGTTTTATTGAAAAACTCAGCAAGTAATTAGTTGTAGAATTAGGAATAAGCTCATTATTTTTTTGACATCAAACTACGCAAAATAATTAGTTAACAAAAAATATCTGTCAATTTTAAATGAAAATAAATTTAAAATTAATTAAAAAATAAAATCAGAAGATATTTGTGATCTTTTACTTGATACCTTTTTAATATCTTACACTAATTCAAATCTTTTTCTAAAAATAGATATTTTTATTTCTTAACAAATTCACCACAAATTTATTTTAATTAGGCCTGACGCAAGAGGAATTTTTATCAATCCTTCAAAAACCTTCTTAGTTTGGGTTAATGAAGAGGATTAGTTTAGAATTATTTCTATGTAAAATGGAGGTGATCTCAAGCAAGTTTTTGAAAGACTAGCAAAAGCTCATGAAATCATCAACAAAGTTGCATAATTCTCAATCACTGAAAATCTCGGAGCAATTACAACATGTCCTACAAAGTAACTTGAAAATAAATTAAGAAATGAATAATTAACATTCCATCTATTTAAAAGCTTGGGTACTGGAATGAGAGCATCAGTCCACGTGAAATTACCTCTTCTTTCATCTGATGAAAAAAGATTCAAATAAATTGCTTCTAAACATCATTTGGATATAAGAGGAATTGATGGTGAGCATTCTGAATCAAAGGGAGGTAGAAACTAATTTAAAAATGAATAAAATAACATATGTAAAAAATTAACATTATATAATAAATAGGCATTTTTGATGTTTCAAACAAGAGAAGGTTAGGATATAGCGAAGCTTAATTAGCTTTAGATATGTATAATGGAGTGAATGAACTCATTGAAGTAGAAAAGTAGTTATAGTTAGAAATATATCCTAGCTTTGCTTAGTCTTCTAAATCACTGTTAAAGAAATACCTTAGTAGGGAATTATTTGATGAATTAAAGCATGTTTAAGATAATACAGGATATACCTTACAGTAATTGATATCTTCTGGAGTTGCAAA
The DNA here is from genome assembly GCA_000231845.2 of Tetrahymena malaccensis 436. Classification (NCBI taxonomy): domain Eukaryota; phylum Ciliophora; class Oligohymenophorea; order Hymenostomatida; family Tetrahymenidae; genus Tetrahymena; species Tetrahymena malaccensis. The sequence goes on from JH719957.1 coordinate 757,049, forward strand.
TCCAGACTCTTCTATTGGTGTGTATGCAGGTTCCACTGACTCATATGTAAATTCTATTGTTAAAATAAATAAAAATGCTAAAATAATTACTTACTTGATAAATAGAGAGCATTTGCTCCCTTGCTTGATAAAATAATTGAAGAATATCATAATTACGGGGTCAATAGTAAGCATATCTAGAGCTGGGATATTAATGCATATAATTTTGAAGATTTTAATATTAAGCATGGTAGCAACTATGTTGTTTCTACTCGTGTTAGAATTGCAAGAAATTTAGCTAAGTTCCCACTCGGTACAAACATTTCTAGAGAACAAAGATAAGAAGTAGAGAGACTTGCTATGTAGGCTTTTAATAGCTTTGAAGGAGAGCTTAAAGGTACATACTTTTAATTAGGTAAACTTACTAATGCTGAAAAGAAGCAACTTAAAGAAGATCATTTCCTCTTCAAGGAAGGAGATAGATTCTTGAAATCATGTGGCTGCGAACGCGACTGGTAAATAATTAGTTTATAGTTAAGATTTTTAATAGTGTGATTTAAAATTTGCAGAGCACTGAGTAATTTCGTATTAATAAAATTTATCTACCCTACATTTTAATTAAATTTTAAATGATAACTGATAAAATATGATCAATTATTAAAATTAAGATTTAATTTAATTCACATTTTCAAATAATTTTAGGCCTGAGTCAAGAGGTATCTTCCATAATCCTTAAAAAACTTTCTTAGTTTGGGTTAATGAGGAAGATCAATTTAGAATAATCTCAATGCAAAATGGAGGTAATCTAAGAGAAGTTTTCTAAAGATTGGCTACTGCTCACGAAATTATAAATAAAGTTGCTGAATTTGCTATTACTGAGCATCTTGGAGCTATCACTACTTGTCCTACAAAGTAATTTTATTTAATAAAAATATATAAAAAATAATTTTTACTGATATTACAGCTTAGGTACAGGAATGAGAGCTTCCGTTCATGTTAAATTACCTCTTTTGTCATCAGATGAAAAGAGATTTAAGTCAATTGCTGAATAGTATAACTTAGATATAAGAGGAATAGATGGTGAGCATTCAGAATCTAAAGGAGGTAAATTTTTTTATTAATTAGGTCGAGCAGTACTGAATAAAAAATAATAAATAAAAAGGTGTTTTTGATGTTTCAAATAAAAGAAGGCTAGGATACAGTGAAGCTCAATTAGCTCTTGACATGTATAATGGAGTTAATGCATTAATCGAAGTTGAAAAAAGTCTTAAAGAAAAACAATAAAGTTGAAAAATAATAAAAACAAGCAATAAAAAATTAGATAACTTAAATTATTTTATTATAAATAAATATTGTTTTATATACTTTGTTATTGTTATCAAAGATTATGAAAATATAATTTAAAATCTTCTAATTGGTAATACATCTGCTGATATTTCTAGTGAATTTTATAGAAATTGAGCCACTCAATAATTTGAATTCATGAAATTAATTTCTTAAATAATTAATTCATTCTGATAAATTACAAATTATAAGATTTACAAGCTAATCTAAATTTATCGAATCAATTAAATCCATCAAATTTATGAAAACACAAGCTTAAATCGAGATAAATAAAGATCTCTCATTTGCTTTAGAAAAATACTTTTTAATAAAATTCTTTAATTTACATCGTAAATTGAGAGATAATTTAAATCAATGTTTTTTATTAGCTTTATTCTTATAAGAAGTTGGCTTTGTTATGCTTATAAATAAATAGTTAGAAAATCTTATAAAAATTTGTAAGCAGAAAGTGCAAATTTAAATTTTTTTTTTATTGTGTTTAATTAATCTTTTTCAAATTTTCATATTATTTTTAATCTATCAACCACTATCCTCAATAAAAATATTAATTAATGGATTTGTTGTAAGCAAATTAAACATTGCTTCCGTACATATATATTTCCTATTTTAAATTTCTCTTAAATATATTTAATTTTTTTATGGAAATATTAAGTTAAAAATAACATTATTTAATCTGAAAAGCTAAGATATAAGCAAAATATTTAAATGGGCTGCAGTAATTCAAGATAAGGAGAAACACACAATCCAAATACGAATACTTAAAAACCTAAGTTACAAAGAAAACCAGAATTCTAAAATGGATGCAAATCCCTACTTTCTAAGTACCTTACTGATGATGTCTTCTAACAGTTAAATGGTGTTTAAGATAAATTTGGCTATTCATTAGCAGAATTAATCAATTCAGGAGTAGTCAATTAAAACTCATCTATTGGAGTATATGCTGGTTCTCCTGATACCTATGTATGCATTCATCTTCAATACTCTTAATAATATTTTAAACTTTTTATTCTAATTTTAATTTTCTCAAAAATTAAAATTAATTTATAAATTTCAATAAAATTCAACTAATAAATTTAAATATATTTATTATTGAATTTAAAATTTTTTAATTAAAAATTAGACTACTTTTGCCCCTTTAATGAACTAAATAATTTAAGAATATCATGGATATGATCCAGCAGATTTGCATAAATCTGATTGGGATGTTTCAAAATGCAATTTTTAACCTCTTGAAGATAAATATTGTATGTCAACTCGTATTAGATTTGCAAGAAACTTGGCTGATTTCCCATTAGGTACAAAAATTACTAAAGAACAACGTAGGTAAGTAGAAAGTCTTGCAAAAGAAGCTTTCTAAAAGTTCGAAGGAGAATTAGTAGGAAACTATCATTCCTTAGCAAACATGGATAAATAAACATAAAAATAATTAATAGAAGAGCACTACTTATTTAAAGAAGGAGATAAATACCTAGAGGCAGCTGGATTAAATAGAGATTGGTAATCAACTATTTATATTAAAATTTTATAATTTTAGTCATTAAAAATAATAATAATAATAAAATTTTACATTTTTATTAATCTTAACTTTTATAAATAAGGCCCGATGGTCGAGGAATTTTTATTAATAATTCAAAAACCTTTTTAATTTGGGTCAATGAAGAAGATTAATTTAGAGTTATATCTATGCAAAAAGGAGGTGATATAAAAGCAGTATTTAATAGATTGTCAAATGCTCATACAATAATAAATAAAGTAGCTAAATTTGCATATAATGATCATTTAGGAGCAATAGCTACGTAATTTTATAATTATTCTAATTTTAATTGCAAATTTACTTTTTAATTAGATGCCCAACAAATATCGGTACAGGCTTAAGAGCTTCTATACACGTCAAACTTCCTTTACTCTCTAAAGACATGGACACTTTTTAAAAAATTGCAGAAAAAAATCATGTACAAATTAGAGGTATCCATGGCGAACATTCAGAATCAGAAGGAGGCATATTTGATATTTCTAATAAAAGAAGAATAGGTTTTTCAGAAGTTGAACTAGTTCATGATATGTATAATGGAGTTAAAGGTATTTAATATTTAAAATAAACATTTTTACAATAAATTTTTAAAAAAGAAATGATAGAAAAAGAAAAAGAATTGGAGAAACTTGTAATTGAAAGCTGATTTAAATTATTAAATTTACCATAATTCCTCAATTAATTTGCTAAATTAAATGATTGCATAAAAAATTTTTATCAATATTTTGAAAAAGCAACCCTTTTCAAATATTGAGTCCCATACTAGGACAAAACTATTAGAAGTTATGGTATAATAATAATAATAATCAATATTTGTGTTTGTAAATATTATAATTCTCATTTAATTCACATTAAATAATTCTTAAAATATTTTTTTTCGCATAACAATAGTTGTTTAAATAAATTAAAATTTTATAATAAATGCTTTAAAATTTTTAATTATAAAAATAAAAATGTTGAGCATTAAATATGATAATTAACATTTATTCATCTTAAATTGTATAAAATAAAAATTATTAACATGATTTTACATAAATTACAAAAATTAAATTGTTAAAATTATAGTTTATAAATGGTTTACAATATTTTATTTTAATTTTTTACTTGAATAAAGTAAGTATATTTGGAAAATATTGCAAATATTTTATTTGATTAACATTTAGTAAGAGCTTATCAAATTTTTTAAAATGTAAATTTTGGAGTTTCTAAAATGTTTACTAATTTTGATCCTTAGGAGCTCCTTCTTTTTTAAAAAGTTTATGTATTTAATTCAACTTCATTATTATTTCTATGTATTTTAATGTTTTATAGATCGCACTATAAGTCATTTTATTAAACAGTTGAAACATTAAAAAGATCTTCATTTGAATTTTATCCTAACGTTATTTATTCTTAATCACAGCATTGGATTTTCTTAATTTAATCTTCAATTTATTTTTGTATTAATTTAGATTTTCTTCTGCTACCTCCATCTGTGTTGTAAATTAACTTTTTGGGTTTAAAAGTTTCTTCTACATTTTTATTTTCTAACTGGCTTAAGTCTTTACTGTTTTAATGTTCTATTTAAGAATTCATTTGACTATTAGATGACTAATTTAAATGAAAAGAGCTAGATTTATACACACCAAAATTTGGTAAAGTAAATTCTTCATTTTCATGTTTAGATTCCTCTTAAGCTGGTTCTTCTGGTACAAATCCAATATAATTTTCTGGTGAATCGTTTTCTCTTTATTGAATTAATTTCAATAAATAATATTCATCTTTACATTAATCAATTGAATCCTCTTCTTAAGTTTAATCTTTGGGATTTTTATTGATATTGCTACCCTATTTTAAGCAACTTTTGATTGTTGAAGCTGTCTGCATTACTGAGTTAACTTACACAGGTTTTTGCAACTTAATTTTGAAATCTTAGGCTTGCTTTTGATACTCGGATATTATTAATTTGTCAGTAAATTTAGACTCAGATTAATCTTCAAATTAACTGTCTGGTATTTACTAATTTACATTTTGTTGTTGTATTTAATCCTTATTACATTACTACAATTTTATTAAAGAATTCTATTTTGTATCAATCTTTCTTTGCAAATTACTAAGAATCTCTTATCTGATTGAGTTTTCTTAAAGCTGATTTCCTAAGGACATTCTTTCTGAATTTAATTAATTTTGATTTTATATAGAGTTTAATAGATTTTGTTAACCAGATGTCAGTTTTGTTACAATAGAACCTTTAACAATTTTAGAAATCGATGTTTTATTTTTTAATATTTCTTTTTAAATCTAGCTTTAAGTTGCTTGCTGCTAGTGAGGATTTAATTAATTATTTGAATACTTTGCTGATTAAATCCTTGAATGGACTACAGTTTTTTACATTATCTTTTATTGTTAGACTTGCTTATTCAGTTCTACTCCTATTTATTTTAGGCTATTAGAAACATTTTAAGCTTTGTTTTGTAATCCAAGCATATTTTATTTTTGAGAATTTGTCACATACTCATTAAAATTTAAAAATTGCTAATTATTCAAATTATTTGAAATAGGGCTAACTTAAAGTGATCCATCTCTAGAGACAGACAACATCATTTACTCATTTGTATGATTGTTCACTTCTTCTTATTCTAACTAATTTCTATGTTAATTAATAGTGCTTTTGTTTGGTGTTAGCTTTCTTTATTCAACATTCTATGCTTAAGGCTTGTTATTTTAAAAGGCTTAGATAAAGCTATACTTTGAATTCATTGATATTTTTTTCCCTCTAAAACCTGAAGATTAGGGTCGCTCTAGTCTATACGGTTAAGGTGATTAAAATCCTAAAGTAGAAGAACATCTTTGTAGTGCAATTTTATTTAACTGCGATGGTGACGAATATATAACATTTTTATTATTATTTTTTTATTTTAAGTATTAATCAGAATTTAATTAGGTTTGATTATTTTAAAGCTAAACATAACTTTGGTTTTTGCTTTCTAAAGTGAATGTGTTGCTATCACTTTAATCTTACTTTTACATCAAAGATGTAAAACTTAGTCGTTAGTTAGGTTAATTTTTCATTTTATTGGGCATCGATGTTGGAGAATTTTAATTAGAATTATTAGGTGAATAATTTTATATTAGTGATGGCTAAGATTAAGTTCGAGCCATATATTTTTTATGCTTTTTCCTCAAATTTTCTGCATAACTTTTACTTTTTTCTAATAAACTGGGTGATATACCCATTTATATAAATGCAATTTAATTATTATTTTAATTCTATAAACCACTATTATTTAAACTTTAAGATATTAATTTATTTTTATCATTTTAATAAAAATTTCTGCCTGACTAAACAAAGCTTCCTATTTAAAAGTCTTACATGTTTTAAACATTTTTAAGTTATTATAAATTTATTTGAGATTCACTTTTTTAGTTGCTTCCATTTGGTATTTGTTGAGAAAGAATGTTACTTGAGTTATTATTGAATACTTATATTTATTTTTAATCCAAATTAGCAAAACTTTTTAAGGTCTGCTTTAAGTCAGACAAATTTTATACTTACTGACTTTAAGATTATTAAATTTTTTAATTTTTAAATAAATTAAAACCAGATTGTAAGTTGATTTCTTATTTTTATTATTTCAGAAATCCGTTGTCATTATTTAAGCTTGCTTTTACAACATTTTTTTCTTCAGAGTGTAATTAAGCTATTTAATCACGAAAAGAGTCAATAGCTTTAAATGTAAAAATATCAATCTTATTAGTAGGCTCATATTTTGTTTATTTACTTTCAGCAATAGTTAATAAATTAGATTACTTTTATATCCTCTTAGAACCTTCTGATAATATTCTTAAGTCATAATGATCATCGAAGCTTTCGCTACTAGTAGGTAAAAAGCTAGATCTGATAGGGTCAGTATCATTTTTAAATTATCTTTCACTATTCTATTTATTGGAAAACTATGTGTGCTGTTATGAAATTAATTTATTAGAATTGGTACTATCCTATGAATCTTTAAATTAAATTATTGGAGATTGCTGTTCATATGAATTTTATCCTTAAGACGAAATCTAACTTTTGATTAGAAAGTCTAGCTATTTCATAGAGCTTTAGCTATTGTACTATTGATATTCATTTAAGCAACTTTATTTTTATGTAGTGGCCTCAGTTTTGTTTTTCAATAAACTTTATTCTTATTTAAGTTAATTTGCACCAACTTAAAGCTATAATTAATGATTGGTAGCAATATTTTTCTCACCTTAAAATTTATCTATTTATAAATAGATTATTAAAAAATAAATATTGTAAATACTCTGTTAAAAAAAATTTTTCTCCCTGAATTATTTGAAATATCCAGAAAGAGTAAGATGAATTGCATTACAATAAATTAAATTTTTCGAATGGTTTTAATTAAAGAGGATTTACAGTAATAAATATAACTAAATGAAATAATAAAATTTACCTTTTTGTTAAACAAAGAGCTACTTCTAATTAATAAGCAATTTTTAATTATTTATCAATTCAATAAAACTCCCTCTTTAAATTTTAGTCTTGTTTAAAAATGTATCGTTATTTTATTATTAATCCTTCTACAGTTAATGAATAGGAGAAGATGCGCTTGATTAAGTTACTAATTTATTTTTTTACTGGTTGCTGATTGTAGTATTTTTTTAATCTGAAAAATTAGTCGATTGCTTCCTGATTAATTCTTTTACTTCTTTTTACAAAAAAATCTCAAAATTACTTCTGGTTCTAGCTTTCCTTGAGCTATTCAACTAACAGGGTTGGCATTCTCTTGATTACTGCACTTCCTAGTTATCGCTTAAATTCTCTACAAACAATCCAAAGTTTTCACAGCTTGCTACAGATTATTTTTTTAATCTTTCTTATGACTAGCTCTTAATTTAAGCTCTTATTGGTGAATTATTAGGAGATTATTCTTTAACCTACTTCATATAATATATTGAATCTTATTTTTATTAAATTTTTTTGAGAGCCTAAGTAATAATATGCCTATTCTTTTGCGTGCCTTAAAATATTTTTTAGTACTAATCATTTTTTATTTAGCCTACAATGCTATCTTCTTCAATAAATACACTTACAGGTTTTTCATAAAATTTCTTATCAATGACTTCCCCTTCACCTTTTTTCATAATTTTTAATTTGAATATAAGATATGTTATATAAATTATTATAAATTCTTTTTATTGAATTTCTTATCAATAATTACAAAGGAATTTTTTCTTTATAATTTTTATACAATCTCAAAAAATGAGAAGAAATAGAAAATATGTTTTTAACTTAATACTTAATAATTAATTTTATAAACGTAGTAAATTACCTGCATATTTCAAAAATTTAAAACTTAATATTTACGGATGCTATTGATAGTAGCTTGAAGAAAATTTTTAAAAATTGTGATCATATTTTATAGAAGAAATTTTGCTGATCGCATCTTCTACCTCTTATTTTTTTAACTATATTTATCGAATTTTTTCTCTATTTTCTTTCATTAATGGCTAATTTTCCAAATCTTATAATTCTGTTTCTACCACTTACTTCTATTTAAGTAAGCTCATTTCCTATAAAATTTCCTGCTGCGTTTTTGGAATGTAAATAGACATCTTTCCTTTTAATATAATATACCAATCATTTGATTCTTTAGCATCATAATGAAAAAGAAAAGTATTTTTGTTAAATTATTTTATGATTAAATCATTAGCTAACTGATTTAAAATTGAACTAATATCCTATTCCTCTTCCAGTTCTTAAAAATAATCTTATTTTTTCAAAAATTGCTTGAGCAAGTGCTTGTTAGTAAATTGAACATCTGTAGACTTCATTTAATACCTTTGCTAATATAAATATACAATTTCTTTAGTATTTTCTTTTTAGTACTTTAAAGTATAGTAAAAAAAAATATATTCTTTTTACTCTTTTTTTTTTTTTGATTGATTTTTACTCTGCTAAAAATTTGTAAATCAATTTTTTGATTGAGCCAAAGAGCAGCTATAGAGTTTATATCTTAAATATCAATTATGATTCTCTCGTCTTATTTACTCATTTATTAAATTGAGTTCTATTTTAAAATTTTTTGCATTTGTGTTATATTCAATTTATAATTCTGTAATCTCATTAAATGCCCATTTTAGTTACATAATAAATATTACTATCCTTGTTAGATGAAATTCAATAATAAAAAAATATTATCCATTCGTGTACAATTCATGCTTTGTTTCTAAATTGTATTTCTTTTTATTTCATAAGCATGACTGAGTTATTTATAAAATAATTAATTTCATTTAGTTTTTACCATATATTAATTTTTCTATAGAATATTTTTAAATATTTAATATATTTATTTAATAGCTGAAAATTAAAAGGAAAATTACTAATTATAATGATGTAAACAAAAAATATTAATTACAGCCATAAATTTTAAAATTAAAATTTAACAATCGAAAAATCAAGGTTCAAAAAAATCAATCATAAAAAAAGTAAGTAACTATTTTAATTAATCAAATTTTCGGCCACAAATTTGATTAATTTTATATGATAACATAATTATTCTTTCATCTAATCTTAAAAGAATCAAAATTGAATGGCAAACATTCATAAATAAAAATTATATTATAAGTGCTTCTAACTTTTTATAATAGAAATTATAATACATCAAAGAATTTAATTTTAATAATTATTTTAAAAAGTAATTTATTTAAAAAAAGTAAAGGATTTTTAAAATAATTTAAAAAGATATGGATAAAAAAGCCAAAAAAAAATAAAAAAATTTCATATTTGGTCTTAAAAAAGGTAAAAAAGCTAATTAAAAATAAAATTTATTTATTTTTGTCTTAAACATTTCATAATTGATATTAAAATTATAAAGCGAAGTTAATTTTAACAAACATAAAAATAAATACTTTTTTATCAGTTTAAAATATATTTACTGGCATATCTTTTTGATGAAGCAAAGAAGAAATAAAAATTATCTAAAAAATTACAAATACAAAATTAAATATTGATATTTGCTTCTTAACTAAATCAGATGAAAATCAACTTTCAAGAATAATATTTTATTTGAAATAAAGATTTAGGTTTGGCTTAGTTCCTAACTATATATCTTTTAGCTAGAGAATTAATGCATCCCTTTCAGATTATATTTAGATTGTTTTGTCTCTTAAATCTTCTATTTAGTCTCTTACATTCTTTAGATATTCATACAATTCTGTTTTGGATTAAAATAAATATTGCTGTATTTTTTAGCTTTAAAGGAATTGCACTCTTAGCTGCTTGCATTTTTTCTAAAGGATTTCTATTTAAAATGTAAATTTTTATTTTATTTAATTTATTTGTTTTTCTTGTAGCTCTTCAATTTTAGTAACAAACACTTCTTTCACATAAGTAGTTAAATCATCTAGATTATCATTTTCGTCTGTTTATTTGTCATGGTAGAATCTCTATTTGATAACTTCAATCAACTACCAAATGTTATCAGTTAAGGCCCTATGTACGTTTTCTGATTCAGTTTAAATGATATCAGTTATCATTCCCATATCTTAAGCATTTTTTAGTTTTTCTTCAAGCTCCTGCTCTTCTCTTTCTCTCTCTTTTCTTTCTTCATCTTTGTTAAAATCATCAAATTTTTCCTAAAGAATTTAATTAATCACAAACTCATCTTTCTATTAGCTGAACTTTTCAGCTAACTAATTGTTTTGTTTCTCCTTCTTAGATTATTTTATTTTTTTGTTTAATTTTGGATTTGATTTATTGAAGTTTTTTTCGAAATTTGAATTATCCAAATTTTAAAAAGTCTCATTTTATTCTTCTTCGTTCCCGTCATCGTCTTCATTATCATTCTAGCTTTAATCATCCTATTCATTAAATGAGTTTTGAGAAAATTTATAATCTTGAAAGTAGTTGTCATAATTATCTTTCTACTCATTGTTATTTTCTCTGCCATTATTGTTGATTACCGATACCCTTACAGATTAGTCAAATTTTCCTGGCTAATTTTTTTACTCAAATTTTTTATCAAAGCTGAAAAGAAAGGAATACCTATGTTTGTCACCTTAACTGATTTAATTATTCTTACCTATTATTATATTTCCACTTCTACCAGATTGTTGATCCTTTTACTAAGTAGTAGCTTATTAAGAAGAAGCATCTAAATTCTTAAAATTGTCAAAAATTTTATCTCTTTTTTTCGTTTCATATATTAGCATATCTTTACATTTTTAGGCAATAAATTATGATAGATTAATAGCAATTTCAAAAAATGACTGATGTTTTTTTTAATATTCGCTTATTTAATTTAGTTTTTCCTTCTTTTTCATTTAAAGATACAACTCATAATGTTTTTCAGCAGTTATATTTTTAACCTTATCTTCATATTCCAACTGATTTTTTATATATTCGCTTAATTTAAGCATATTATTTTAATTGCAATATTGAATACTTTTACAATATTTCCCTAATAAATTAAAGGTAGAAGAAAAGGGAGTTATTTCTGTATTAAGTAAGTGTATTATTTTGATAGCTAAATCAAAACAATATTCTCTACTTTTAGTCTTTTCTTACCATTATTGATCATCATTATTTTACTTGCTTAGTTCGTTTTCTAAATTTTAACAATAGTGGCTTATAGCTGCTCGAAAGGATTTCCTGATTTTAATATTGTAAAAATCATCTTCTTCTGCCAATAAATTCTACTATTTATAAAACTTCTCCTAAGACTTCCAATTAGTAGAGTTTTCTTGTGTATTAGCTTTTTTTACGCTTCCTTAAAAGTCGTGAAAATAAGTGCTTCTTCCAACAGAATTTAAGTTCTGCAATTTGCTAATATTCAAGCCATGGTGTTCAGATTATTCAGCCATATTTGAAAATTTTCCCAATTAACTATTAAACTTATCTTAAATCTTTTAAATGATATCTTAATTGAGTGATTATTCATTTTGCTTTATTTTATCATAAGATCTATTTTACTTCAACCCAGAAGAATTACTAAAAAAGTTAAATATTTTATTTCTGTAATTTTTAGGGCTTGAAGCCCCGCTTTGAAAGCTATCATTACGATAAAGTTGATTGCTAGAAGAGTTTTCTCTCATCAAATAATTATATTTAACTCTTTCTTCTTGTTGTTGCATTTAAAGATGTGCTTTAATAGGGCTAACTTCTTCATTTTTATGGGATTAAATTCCTATTTAATAACATATGAGAAAAATCAGAAAGAAATGTCTATTTAACAACACTTTAATTATATACCAGGAGAGTTAGGCCTATTATTAAACTTTTTGTCAGTTTTTATTTATTTCATTAAAAAAAAGTAAATTGTGATCAATCTATCAATTAAATACAGAGTAATCTTAAAAAAGAATATATTTATTTTGTTAGAAAGAAATATAAATTAATAATTTAAGTAAATCTACTATTTTAATAAATTTATAATTAATTAATTACCGTAAAATTTAAATGCCTTTCATTATATTGCAGGATGACTGATTGACTATCAGAGTTAAAATTTTTTATTTTTTATTCATTTTTTAATAGTAAATTTATTCAATCAATAAAGTTATTTATTTGTTTTCATGTAAACATCAAATATAAAGTAACCTTAATTAGAGTAAAATTGCGATGATGATGAAAATAAATGTATTTATTTTACTATGAAATTGCGCATGAAAAATTAAAAATATGATTAATTCTATATAGTATTAAATTACATCGTCAATTATATTAATATTTAGTATTAGAATAATTATGGAAGAATAGCTTATCTTTTAATTTATTATAAAAGAAATTATTTACTTTTTAATTTTGAAATATGATGAAATACGGCTATTTTCAGCGATTTAAATCAAGATTATTTTTTTTAGATGTAATAATTTAATTCAAATAAAAATATTTAAAAAGATGATTATTGGTTATTGGGAAATACCAGGCAAGTGCTAAGTTATAAGATTTCTTTTAGAAATTTTGAAGGTTGAATACACGGAAAAGAGATATACTTTTAAAAATTCAAAAGAATGGTTTGAAGAAGATAAGCTGAAAATAGGATTAGATTTTCCTAACCTGCCATATCTAATAGATGGGAATATTAAATTATCTGAAAGTAATTCAATAGTAAACTACATTCTTGATAAGTATAATAAATAAGAATGGAAAGGAAAAAATGAAGAAGTATATAAAGTTGATGAACTGCGATTCCTATTTACAGATTTATAAAGCTTAGGATATTTATCTAGCAAAGGAGAATAAGACTCTTTTAAAAGTTATTTAAAAAAACTAGATTTTGTTTATTAATTTATGAACATAGAAAATAAATTTTTGCTTGGATATTTTACAGTTGCTGATTTATATTCATGGGAATGTATATCAAGACTTAAAATTTAATGGCCTGAGTATTATTAAAAGTATTCTGATAAATTTGATAAGCTCATTTCAAATATTGAGAATATTCCTGAGTTATAAACTTATATACAATCTGATAGGTGTCTTAAAATTTCACCTTTAAAAAAGTGAAAGAAAGAAATGTAAACAAAATAGAATAAAAAATAATCAACATATAAAATAATTAAAAAAATTGACAAATAAGAAAAGATTTTAATAAAGATAATAAATAACCTTATATTTATTTTTATAAAGTAATATGTATTAAATTGTAAGGGTAACTCTTATTTATATTTTAGATGAGTAATTAAATTAATTCCTTTTTATTTTTAAAATTATTTTCAAGTAAAGCTCATTTTATATTTTCTTTTTTATAATTACTTATACAGGATCTATCTTATAATTATTTATTTAGTTAATAGAATTATGAAAATTCTTACTTACAAGCAAGCCTGTTAGTTTATAAATATCTTAAAATTTAGCCTTTAAAAAAGTAGTGAATAAAATAAATAGAATAATCAAGCAAAAATGTTTTTAGCAAATTAAAAAAGTAAGAATGAAATTATAAAAAAGTAATAAATCTCCATAAATTTATTTGTATGAAGCTATATTTATTAAATTGTACTAAGTAGTTCTAATTTATTGAATTCGTAGATTAGTTGATTCCTTTTAAAATTATTCAAGTAAGCTCTTTTTATATTTTCGTTTTTTATAGCTCTTAAAATTGACTCTATTTTTTTATTTATTAAGGGCAGTTAGTTGAATTATGAAGATTTTTACATAGAGTATGTGAGATAGACGTCTTAAAATTTAACCTAAAAAAGAATGAAAGAAAAGAGAACAAAAATGGACAGAATTAAATATAAGTAATTATTGTATCAAATAATTAACAAAATTGAGAAGTAAAAATGAATTTCAATAAAAATAATAAATAATCTAAAGATTATTTAGGTAAAACAATGTATATGTATTAAATAGTAGGAAGTAACTCTTATTTATATTTTGGTTGAATAATCAATGTCTTTTAATTCTAAAAGATTATTTTTTAATAAGGCTCATTTTATATATTCTTTTTTATAAGTTCTTAAAACAGACTCTATTTTTTATATTTATTAAGGGTAGTTAGTTGAATTATGAAGCAAAAATAATTTTTATGGTTTTTATCTAAACATATTGTGCTTTGTTGAGGTAAACGAGTTTTAATTATATAAAGTAGGACTTCTTTCTTAGCTAGAGGGTGAATTTGTATATTAATTAGCTGAACTATACGATAGTTAATTTTGAATTTCATCAAAATTAGGATAAAAACTGTAAGCTGTTGAAGACTACATTTAATCATTTTAATCTTTTGTCAAGCTTTACCTTTTAAGTAGCAATTATTTACTGTTACTTTTTTTCAATTAAGATTGTGCTTCTGCATTTCCTTTTTAGGTTTAAAAGTTTTATAAATTGTTATTGCTGTCACAATAATTGAGTAAGGATTTCTTTATCCTAATTAATTTATCTTCTTTGGTTTCCTTGATACTTTAATTTTTTGGCTTTTGCTAATAATTTAAAAAAAAAATTTAATTGATAATGAATGATTAAATTATTATTTTAAAATGAATTTACTTTGGCTCTACATTTTATTAATTATTTTAGGATTTTCTCTTGGTTGTAGTTTGAATCTTATCCAAAATTATCGTTATATTCTTGCAAACATATTGGATTTATATCAGTTTTCTTTTTGATGGAGTAATTATTTTATTTATTTACTGGTTTTGCAACAATTCTATTCATTTCAACAAAATTTTATTTTTTAGGAGAGTTAGATAAAGAAATATGTCTTTGAATGAGTGGTTAATTGTATGATTCATTAGATTAACAAAATGAACTTTGTAAATTCAAGTTTTTCTCATCTTATTCTTTGAGTGATTGATTTTCTATGCTTTATTCAGTTTTACTGAGAAGTGGAGACTTTACTTTTTTATCAGGATTAAGGTTTATGTTATACATATAAAAATTTTTTTCCTAATAGCTATCGTTTTACATAAGTATAGGTGAAATGGGAGTTTGTAAATAATCTTTTTCATTTTATTGCTATTGTTTTTATTAAGGAGAATTAATTTGATTTATTGTAAATAAGCAATCTGCACTATGTTTTTAAGAATTAATTGACCACCTAAATCTAGCTTCTCTTATATTTTGCGATAATTCTATAGGTGGTGTAGGTTTTACATTAATTTGTTGCGAATTTGAAAGAAAAGGTTATTTATTAATTTTTAAATAGCTATTTTTTTTATTGAATAACATACAATTTTATGTTATATTTGGATTACTTTAGCTTCTAATAATATTATGCTTGCCTCCAACAAATGTATTTTATTAATCCTAAGAAAAAGTCTATTTTTGTTCAATGTTATTTTAAAAATTTGAATTTGTATTCATTGAATGAAAAGATTAAAATATATCATCATTAACAGTTTTGATGTTTTAAAAATTATCTTATCTTTAATCGTCAGATATTTTATCGTTTAGATTATCTTTTTCCTATATTTTACTGATGTTCTTAACAATGTGATTTTAAGTTTGAAAGTTCTTCTATTATTCTTATTCATACTATTTTCTAAAAGTTTCTTATGTTGACTGAAATGTTTCTCTTTTAAAATCTATTGCATAAAATATTGTAATTGTAATAAATGAAAAAACAAAGACTTAGCATGAAAAGTAAACAAAGCAAGAAATTTCATTAAAAAAATAATATCTACCTTTTTTAATTGTATTTGTATTGTAAAAATTTACTATTTCCTCGTTAGTCTTGAAAAAATATTCTCCCTTATTTATATTTACAGTAGTAGAGTTTTAATGTCTAATTAGTTTCAAAGGGCTGTCTTCTTTTTATTAACTAGAATGTGCTTTCATATTTTTCATATTTTTTTCTCTAAACTTGTTTTATTAAGGCAGCGCTTTCTAAATTTCTGTATTTTATTAATTTTTTGTATAGAAAAATGGTTTGACTGTGAAAAGAGATGAATGACTATCCAATTACTTATTATGAATATTTTATTAAATAGAACTATAATTACTATAATATAAAACAGATTATCTTTAACTATACTGCTTAGATCTTGTTAATTCTGAATCGTTTCTATTTAACTCTGTACTATTCTAGGAGTATTTTTAGCATTTTTCATTACTAAAATTTATTTAAGGTTATTATAAAGATCTCGTAGAATTCGAATGAATTTTTTAAATCTATTACAAATTTATATTATTCTATTATTGATCGTTAATTTCAATAGCTTTTTATCTTTGCTTTTAACCTGTAGCCATGTTTTTTTCCCTTGTAGTTTTACAAGTATGTAAATATTTTTAAATGCTGCCTATCCCAAGTAAATTAGAAATATTTTATTATTGAAAAAGTAAACTTTTTGAACTCCTAGATGAGAATGGAGACTAATCATTAATATTAGGAGGTATTTATGATTTTAACTTTGAAAGAAACTAACTTTTTTTATTACAAAATTATGCCTGCTCCAATTTATTTTTAAAATTCTATTTTAAATTTTAAATAGTTTTTTAAATCTCTAATTTTTTGCTGTTCTACTCTGAAACAATACAAGTTATATCATTATTTATTTAAACACCATCAATTAAACTAGGCTAGGTAAAGTGTTTATCAAAATTATTTTCCTAAGATTCAGTAATTAAATCTTATTAATCAACTTATTTGTCTAAAACGTTCTTATTTAGAGACTCTTAATTGAGTTGAATTTGTCTCTCTGCCTTGTCTTCTTAAGTCTAAAAATTTATTTATTTATTTATTTTTTATTTTAAGAAATCTGAAAATAATATTAGAAGTTGGTTTTAATTAAATAAGGGCTAAATTGATAAAATAAGTTTACTTCAAAACTTTAATAAGGCTCGGTTTTTGACTGATTTTTGAGAACAGAGAATATTTAAAGATTTAAAGCATGCTTAATATCCATACCAATAAACTCGCTTAGCTTAAATTTTGGCATGTATTTATAAGAATTTTTAACCATAATTTTACGAATGAGATCTTTCATTTGCTTTTTCTGATGTTCTATTTTCTACATAACTTTAAATACCTTCTAATCAAACTACTCATCTTATCTTTAAAGCTTATGAATTTGATTCAAATTAAGCTGTTTTTTGATACCAATAATCTCAACACTTTTAACCAATTCTTACTTTTTTAGAAAGTCATATCCACCTGTTTGCTTTAGATCTTATAATAATTTCATATCTTTTTCCATTTCTTCTTTTAAAAGTTCTAATTTAATGTGTTTTTCTATATCTTCATCCTATCCTTTGATGAAAGAATCGCATGTCAGAGAGTACTTTTTTTATAATTTTTATTTTCTTATTTTTATTTCATCCTAAATAGCTTGTTGTTGCTATTGATCTTTGGCACTCTCAGATATCTCTGCTTTTATTTCTTTTTGCAATTCATGAGATATTTCTTACTTTTAGTACCATTCTTCTTTTAATTTAATTTGATCTAAAAATTGCTGGTATAAAAATTTATTTTCTGTAATCAGTTTTTGAAATATCTATTTTAATTTAAAAAGTAAATTAAATAATTCTTTGCCAATATAATATTTGTTTACTGTTGCAGGTAATTCCCATAAAACGACTTTGTTAGATATACATACAGCATGAGAGATTCTTGGCATATTCTTAATTACTTCAATTTCACCAAAGCACTACCCAACAGAAATCTATGAAAGACAAACTTTCTCTTTGACCATTTTCTCTATTGATTGAAGATTTTCTTACTTTTTAAATGTGTTAAGCATTTTTGAAATAGATTTAGCCTATTCCAATTGATTTTATTTTTTTTTAACTATTCTTGTCTGTGAAAGCTTTATTTAAAATTATTTTAGTTTATATCTCATATTAAAATGATTACCTCTACAAAGCCTTTTTTAATAATATATACATTCTAAGAAGAATCACCTTGATTATAAATAATATTGCCTATACTGTATTTAACGCATTTAAAGTTATAACTATATTTAGTTACTATTTCTTTTCCACAACCTTGTAAAAAGTTTTCAGCAAAAAACTAGAGTCTTCTATTAATTTATTTCATTTCTCCTACAGATAAAATATTGCTAAAGTCACTAGCATTAAGTACAGCAAACTCAGTATCTTCTCTAGCTAATATTGTAGCAGCTCTGGGTTTTTTAAGTAATAGCCCTACATTATTTCAAATATTAGATATTATTTAATAAATACATATTTAATTTATTTTTAGCAAAAAATCAACCTAATTCCCCAAACATAGAGCCTGGATTTAAAGTGAGCAAATATTTATATTTCGAAACACCATCTTAAAAGAAGCAATCTAAGTCTTAAATGGCTTCAAGTTATATATTTCCTAATTGCTAATAAGCTGGGTCATTTTCGTCTAATATATTGTTTTCTTCTAGTTTCATGGTAGAAAATATTTCAACCTAGGACTCTTCCTCTTATTATCCGTTTCCATCTGCAGATTCAATCACTGAATTATCATCGCTTTCATTTACTAAATTTTTAAAGTCAATCATTACTTATTCAGGAGAGTTTTGTCTTTTGAATATTGAAGCTTAAACATCAGATGGTGAATCATCTTTCTTTATTGGAAAATTCAAATCCGAAAAAAAGCTTTCTCTTCTGTATTACCTAAATTCATTAAAAATACTCCCTCTTTTGTTATGAAATCTTTCTGAAAATACACTATCTTTAGCAAAAGTTTTATTTGCAAGATTTTTTGCACTTTTATCTTCTAATTAGCTATAATTTAATTTAGATTGATCCATGCGCTCACTTACATTTGAAGTAGTGATATTTATTTCATCACTTTGATTTGAAAAAGCTGGATCAAATCTACTCGAATTCTACATTCTTAAATTGTTAGCCCTTGGAGATGACGGAAAAGAGCTCTCCAAAAGTATATTTTGTCTTGGACTAGTGATTGAATCTACCCCTAAGTAAAGCATTTTATAATATCAGTTTATTATTGGGTTAATAAATTAACTAAAAGATTTCAAATATTACCATATTCATAATAAATTGTATATGAAATACTAATTTTAACTTTCTTAATTTATGAAAAATAATCGAATTACTTTTAAAAGAAGGACTTTTATAAAAGCTTATACTGTGATGTGGAGAAAAAGGTTGTGAATAGGATTAGCTTTTAGTCATTTTTAGCTGTTCTCTTCTATCTTTGATCTAATTTATTCTATACCATATTGAATTTTTTATTTCTAATGTTTTTAGATTTTTGATTCTACTCTTCTCATTCACTACTTCTTAAGCTAATTATTCTCTCGCTTTTGGAAGCATAACGTTTACTGATCCACTTAAAACAATGTAAAACTTCTCAGGAATATCACCTATATATATGTATGTATGTATGGATATTGAAGCAATTTAGCTTTGAAAATAAAATTTCAATTACCTGCTTGAAAAACTGCTGCTCCTTTAGAAACCTTTTCATATTTTATTCTACTACAGCACTTATGATGTAATCTTAGTTCTACATTAATCTATTTTCTGTTTAGATCTTCAAAAAACTTGAATCTGCTTGTCCATTACTAAAGAATATTAATTTCGTCTTCACTTCTCTCTTCGCTTGGTTTTTTAATGATACACATTGCAAACTGTATTAAATTTTGTTATAAATTTAAGATTTTATGAGCTTTTAAGCTATAATTCTACTTACTTCCTACAAATTTTAAGGTTAGTATATTTTAATATACTATTTAAGGATGGCTTTATATCTAATAGGATTCTAAACCCTAATAGTTTCAAAATCTTCTTATTTCATCTGCAAAAGGATTTACTCATCTGGCAATGTATTTACTTCATCCATTTATTTAATTTATTGGTTTAAGTGAGTTTAATATTATCTTATTAAATTATTTTTTTTAATTGACTTAACACCAATGTATTTATTTTTTTACCAAAAAAGTTTAAAATAAAATTAATCAAACACCAATCAAAAATACAAAGAAACTACCTTTTTATTTGTTGTCATAACCTTGTTCTCAATTAAATTTCTATATATATCACCGACAGTTTTTAATTAAGTATACTTTCATTTAATTTGCAAATAAAAGAATTTGATTTTCATGTTTTATTGCATTTATTTGTACAAAGTTTTTAATTATGAATGAATTAATGATAAAATAAATATCAAACATTTTTAATTGTGGTGATAGTTTCTTTATTGATTACATAATTTATAAATAAATGCATAGCTATCAAATACATAAGATAGCTATCTATAAATATATATTTTTAACATATAACTTTGTGATTGTATTAAACAAAATTACTATCTATTTAAACAAAAATTTAAATCAAACAAAATAAAAATCCAATTTTTTTCATTTCAAATTTTTTATTTAAATCTGTAAAATTTTCTATCATAAATTAAATATTTTTCCTAAAATTTTTTTATTTTTTCTATTTAAAGTATTAATTAAATATTATTCAGTTGGTGTTCTTAAAAAATCATTTAATTTTTAACGTTTTATTATATTTCTACAAAAATACCTATTAGCTAAGGATTAATAATAAAATAGATATCAAATACTTTTATTGAGGTAATTTTTTCTATATTTATTAATGACAAAATTTATAAATAAACACACAGCTATCAGTAATCTGAGATAGCTATCTATATATCTGGCATATAACTTACATATTTATTAATTATATTACAAAAATTACTTTATTAGGACAAAACTTTCATACACTCAAAAGAAAATTCCACTTTTTTTCTTTTCAAGTTTTCTATTTATCTCTGTTATATTTTCAGTCATAAATGCAATACTTTGCCATATATTTATAATTTTTTCTAATTAAAATTTTAATAAAAAAATAATTTATTTAGTTGGCGTTCTTGATAAATGCTAAATTTTATAATACCTTCAAATATTTTAAACTTTTCTTCTTAATCCTCTTCAAGCTTAAAACAATCTTATTATACTTTTATTATTTTATGCTCTAAGTGCTTTATTGACTCATCTTTAGCCTATTTTTTAAATTGTATTCAATAGGTAATTACTTAGAATGATAATTTTACATCTATATCTATTCGATGCATTTATAACTCTTGTAATATCACATCTGGAATGAAATCTCCACCTCCCATGCTATTATATTATCCATTTATAAAATTGTTCTAGTTTTATACAGACTTATTTCTGCTGTGGTGAGGCTTTTTAGTTGTCTGATAGCTTTCTTCAATTTTTAACTTTTGATGAAGCCTTTTAGGTAATATTTAAATTAATTAAAATCAAAATTAAAAATTAAAATCAGTTAAATTTTAGATAAAACTAAAATAAATTAATTTTTTACTATTCTTCTTAAATGACATCTAAAAAGCTGTTTATCTTTTTGATTTCTGAATGAATAGTAGTGAAATTTTTACTAATAGATTCTAAATTTTAGTTATTTAATTAATTGCTACTATTGGCTGTCACTAATTTTTCCAGACAAACTTTTTCACATCTGCCAAGTCTACTTTCAATAGAGTCTAATAATTTTTTAAGCTGCTATTCTAAATTAAATTGAGTGATTCCTATTAAAACATTATTTAGCTGTCCTATAATCTGCTCTTTTCTTTTATGCATCTATTCCATTTACTACTAATATTATGTCTAGATCTAATCGGATTAGTTTGAGGTATTAATATCTCCCAAAAAGTCTTGCAATTAATCCTAATCCTTTTCTTTTTTAATCTCCTCAATAAATTAGCTTATATTTTCTTCATTATTTTTATGATTTGTAGATAATTTTTCAAACTCGTTTCTCAAGCTTTTTTAATTTTTTTCATCATCACCAAATAAATCATTTGTGCTTTCCTAATTTCTGGGCAAAATTACTGATTCCTTATTTAGAAAAAAGATTTATCAAATTCATCTATATAGAATTAGGAGGATACTAAATAAATGAATTATTTACATTAAATGATTTATCGTTTACTACTTCATTTTAACCTTTTTATACTTTTAACTCAAATCTCTGTTAAAAAATAAATAATTTATTCAATTTTTATCCAACTAAGATGCCAAAATAATGATACTTCATCAATAACTACTTGAAGCTTTTTGAGAAACATTTCGTTCTCAAATAGCTTGTCGAATTCTATCATTCAAAATTATAATTTTGGTTGACTTTTAATTGCTTTAAAAATTCTGTTTGTTTGTTTGATGTATTTACTAACTTCCTTTATGCTATATTAATTGCCCAATAAACTCTTAAAAAAATTTGTTTGATACTATTAATTTTAAATTAATAATATCTTGTTTTAAACATTCTTTCTACTTATTAATACAAGTAATAAATGCATTTCAAAAATTTTCTTTATTTGATTAGAAAAGACAATTTTTTTTTCTACTTAATCTCTTGCTTTTAGAATAGATTATTTGACTAAAAGGCAATTAGAATATTATTATTTTTTAAATAATTTAAAAGTTTTAATTATTTTTTTATGTTGAATCGTTTTTATGAAGCTTAGAATAAATACAGCACTACTGTATTCTAAATTTCTGCAACAAATGATAAATATTTAGATAAGTAATCTTATAGTGGAATATTTCCTTTAACTTTCTTTTTCGCGTACTAAGTAGTTAAATAATTTAATAAATACAAAAGAAAATTTATTCAAATTTATAATTTAAGGATTTTAAATTTATTCACGATTTTTATTTTATTAAATTCAAGAAAATTTATCTAAATCTCAGTATTTAATTGAAGAAGTGAAACAAATATAGAAAGGCATATTTTAAATAAATAGGAAATAAATTCGTCAAAAAGTTACAATACACATAATTTAAAGATGTCTAAAAAGTACGAAATAGATGGGCATGATATTAATAAGTTTTAATAATATTATATTTAAGAAGATGGAAAAGGGTTTTCTTTGGAAGAACCTCCAACTAAAATCTACTATTTCAACAAATATGGAGGATGGAAAGATGAAGTAGATGGTAAAACATTTTACTATGATTAAGATTGTAATCCTTGGGTTGAAAATGTCCCATCAGATATTGAAGAACTTGAGCATTCCTAAGAATAAGGGGGCTAAGAAGGAGTAAGCTAATCAGATAGTTATGTATAAGAAATATAGCAAGACTTAAAGGATTATAACGCATCAAGTGATGAGGAAGAAAATTGCTAAGATGAAGAAGAAGAGGAACATGCTCTAGAAGAAATGACCTCTTCAAGTGAATAAGAATCTGATTACTAAGAAAATATAGAATAATAAGCAGAAGGAGATTAATAACAACAAAATACTTAAGATTAAATATAATTAGACCCAAATTAAAAAAGCGATCATCAAGAAGGATCTGAAGGCTAAGAATTTTATGAAGATGAAGAAAAGAACTAATCTAATCACTAAACAGATGAAACAACTGATAGTGAACATTTTAGATAGGAATATATTAGTGAGTTAATTGAAGTAATCTAGTAAAACGACCTTGAAACTACATGCATTCATATAGAAAAAATACCAGCTGACTTAAATGAATCAGATCTGCTTTTAAGTTTTGGGATTTAGCAAAAAGATTAATCCAATATCCTAAGCATATTTTATGGACCTATAGAAAAGGAAATTTTGGAAGATGAAGAGGAGGAAGAAGAATAAAAAAATGATAAAGATGAAGAATTTGAAGTTAAAAATGCTGTTTTAGTTGTTTCAAGTAAGGAATTTGCAAAATAATTAGTTTAAAATGAAGGAAGGCCTATTTCAAATTATTAGGATAGAAATTTATATTTAGATGTTTTAACAGAAAGTAAAGATTATTTTCCTATGCCTGCAATTAGCGATTAAATTTATGTTAAACTTCTGGAAACTATAAAAACCGTTTTTGCTTCTGGCAATAATAACAGCAAGATATAAATAGAGTTGGCAGATTCAAGTTAATAAGATCTATTTAATGGCCTAAAGTAATAATATCAAAATCTTAAAATCGATAAATTAAGTGATTAAGTATTAGAACTTGATTTAGATAATAATTTATTTTGGAAGGATACCTTGATAAGTCTTTGGAACAATTTATACAATACTGATCAAATCAACATCATTAAAAATTTTAAACTAATTTGAAAATTTATCTTATTTTTACCTGTATATTTATATTCATTCTAAAAACGAAATTTAATTTTAAATTAATTATTTTAAAGTAAAATAAAAATCATGATCAAAGTAAATAATTATTTCATTATTTTGTAAAATAAAAAAATATTTTTCAGTTTTAATTTATTTGTACAATCAAGCAAATAAGGAAGAAGGAAGTAAGTTAATCCAAAACTATATATTTTTATGTGATAAATTGCAAAAATAATATTTCTCTCATAATAGTAAAATTTATAAAAATAAAAAATTTAAACTTTTATTTTTTTACTATGCTTTATTTATCTTATTAATTGTATATTGAATATTTTTAAATAAATTATTTTTATTATTTAAATTTATAATAATATTTTTAAAAGTTTTAATTTAAGAATTTATATTCAATTGATTTCTTTAAAAAAGACAAAAATGTAGTATTTTTTAATATTTCAAAATTAAAACATGCTAGAAGGTAAAGATTCAATTGTTTTGAGGATAGTGAAATAATATCATTTTTATTAAGAATGATTTTTTTTTGTTAAAATTTAACTAAAAATAGTCATTTTAATATAAATAAAAATTATTGGGTAAATAGATTATAAAAATGATCTAACATGGTTAATTAGCTATATTTACATAGTTTTAAGAATGAAATAAATGGCTAGTAAAATATTAAACAAAAAATACAAAACTTACCAGCAAACTTTAGAAAGAAATTAAATTAGTTAAATAAAATTTGACGTTAAAAATATAATATTTAAGGCAATTTATTCTTCGTTTCAATTTAAAATAATATTTTTATTGATAATTCGAAATTTTTTGACGCATTATTTGTTTTGATATTCAATAATTGTTTTTTTTTAAGATTCGCTTTTATTTTTACCAAAAAAATTTGGAAAAAATCTAAAAATTCAATGTTTACTATTACTAAAATTAGTAGTATTATAATTAGCATACAATTGAATTAGATTGAGCTAACAATTTTTACTTTATTGCTTGAAATTTATTCTTCAAGACGGAGTAATTTATTAGCTTTAACCTTTTTTTTATTTATTTTCACTTAACTTAGTGATAATTAAAAGACTAATAACTATCTATTAAAAAATATATATTATTAATTTGAAAAAAGTGCAATAATGACGCTATTGATAGTATGAAATTATTATCTTAATTTACTAATTGTTATCATTTTTTTGCTCTAATTGAGGTTTAATTGCTCTCACCTCTTTAAAAATATAAAACCATTACAATTAGAAAAATGTTTTTATATTATGTACTTAAATATTCCTTAATTACAAATGTTGAATCGAATTTGATGGAAGAAATTTAGCATGATCATGAAATTTAGAAAATTTAAAAAGGATATTTTAGATCAATACAAATTTGTCAAAGAAGTAATTTATTTCAAAATAATTACACTTCTTTAGTTACAAATATAATTCTGATAAATTCTCAAAATGCTTAGCAACTCTAAGTTGATCAAGCTATACAAGGTTTTCTATAATAAGGTATGTACATCCCATCTATATGTTTTAAAATAATTTACTTAGAGAGCTAGTTAGTTGGATTTATTTGAAGACCATTTTTTGATGTAATTTAGAAAATTATAATTGGAAATGTTCGGAAAATAAAATATATAAATTTAGGTAAACTAAAAAATTAGTTAAGCATTTGTTAATTTGTGTAAATTGTTGCATCATTTTAAATCAAATAAAAAGTGAATTTAGGGAAGAATTTCGTCTTATTTAAATCTAACAATCTCAAATTTAGATTATAAAGATTTAATAAAAATAAATTTAGAATAAATACATTAAAAACAGACATAAATTATTATTAATAATAACATAAATAGTATTAAATAAAAAAGCACTTACTCACTCATGATCTCCAGAAGACTCCTCCATTGTTTCAATAGATCCTCAAAGTTATTAAACAATAAAAACTAATATAGATTTGAATCTTTGAATGATACAACTAACTTGTCTGAAGACCAAGTTTTGGTTTAACAAGCTGCTTTGAATTTTACTAAAGAATATTTACTTCCTTTTGCAGCTGAATGGGATTTAAAGAGCTAAAGTCCTATCGAAGTTTATAAGGAGGCTGGTAAATTAGGATTTGCTTGTATTTATTCTAGTGCTGAACATGGTAGTGGAATGGATAGAGTTTCTGCTTCCCTCGTTTTTGAAGCTTTAGCAACTGCATGTGTTTCAACAAGTTCTTATTTATCTATTTTAAATATGAATCACTGGATTATTGACACCTATGGTAATGAAAAGCAAAAGGCTGAATGGTTACCTTAACTCAGCACAGTTGAAAAATTCAGTTCTTACTGTTTGACTGAACCTGTAAGCACTTTTGTTTATTTTTATTAAATTTTTTAGGATTATAATTGTTTAGGTATAAACAAACACTCTCAATTATAACTTTAAAAGAAAAAATATGAAGTATTTTATAATTTGAAATAATAGGGAATAAAGCATTTAAGCAATTAATAGTTTAATCTTTATAACACTAACAATTATAAAATAGAATTTTTAATTTTTGAAAAACTTACTTAGTGTTTTTATTATAATTAGATGAAATTAATTAACTTTTATTTTTGAATTATTAGGGTAGTGGTAGTGATGCTGCTAATATGAAAACTTTTGCCAAAAAAGAAGGTGGAGATTATGTAATTAATGGTTCTAAGTGTTTCATTTCAAATGCTGGATTTAGTGACCTTTACGTCGTTATGTGCAAAACTGGTGAAAATGAAAGATCATGCATTTTGGTTCCTTCAGATGCTAAAGGTTTATCTTTTGGCAAACCTGAAATAAAAATGGGATGGCATGCTTCTCCTACTGCCACTATTACTTTTGATAATGTCCGTGTTCCTTAATCTAATTTAATTTCAACTGAAGGTAATGGTTTCAAAATTGCTATGACTGCTCTTGATGGAGGTCGTGTTAATATTGCTTCTACATCTTTAGGTTCTGCAGCTCAATGCCTTGAAAAGACAAAGGAATATGTTGGCTAACGTAAACAATTTGGCAAAACTATCGACTCATTCTAAAATACATAATTCAGAATTGCTGAAATGGCAACTGATCTTATCGCTTCTAGACTTATGGTTAGAGAAGCTGCTAAGAAAATAGATTTGAATCACTCTAATAAAACTATGTACGCTGCTATGGCTAAGATCTAAGCTACTGAAAAATGCTACAATATTGTTGACTAATGCTTATAACTCCATGGTGGTTATGGCTACATTTCTGAATATAATATTGAAAGACACCTCAGAGATTTGAGAGTTAACCGTATTTTAGAAGGTACAAATGAAATTATGAGACTTATTGTTTCACGTTAAGTTATTAAATAGTGAATAAAATAATCACTCTTTCATTTTTTACTATGTTTTATATATTTATTTCAGTTTTAAAACCAAATTTGTTCTATTTTATAGATACTTTCTAAAAAAATACTTCATTTCTCCATAGAAGCTTGAATAAAGTCTAATATATATTTAGCAAACAAATAAATAATATATTTTTTAGATAAAATAAACTTAATGGATTAATAGCAATTAGAAAGATATATTCTAATCAGTTAAAAAATTTTATTTTCTAAATTTATAAGATAAAAAAAGTATTTTACTTTTACCAGAAGCTAATGCATGTGCAGATATTTATTTACTGAACAATTTTATTTCTTTTTTTAGAATAAAATGAGGTAAATAAAGATACTTTTGTTAAATATTGGATACAAAAAAATTACAGAAATCTATTCGAAAAAGAGAAAAAGTTAAATTTTCTAAATTTTAAAAAGCTATTTCGCTTTTTAATTGAAGCAAAATACATTTTAATTATTTGTTTATTTATTTACTTAGCAAATTAATGATACTTATTAAAAATAAATTGAGATAAAATAAGTAAATATTTAAATAATTAGTGTTTAATAAAAAATGAGATCTTAAATTATTAATTAAAAAGCTCAATTTCAAAAAAAAAACTCTTTTAATAACTAATTATATTTTTTTAACAAAATATTTATTTATTTGAGATTCAAAGATTATTTGAAATTGACAGAGATAATAATAGAAAATACTTTTATATTTAAGCAGTATTTTGGCGTTGTAAAATACAAAGATTGGTCAAGCTAATGAAGTAATTAAATAAGACTGTACTAATTCTACTTCAAACATCAGGTTCTTCAAAATAAAAAGTATTAGGTAAGAAAATAATAGCTTTTTTGATTAGTATTGTGATCTATAAAATCAGAAATATACAAAAAGTGTTAGATTATCTATGTGGTAATTAATTAATTAAATTAAGTAGACTTTAAAAAAAGTAAAAGAAAATAAAACATAAAACAAGTAAAAAATATTTAAAGCCCGAATTAGATCTATTATCTATTTAATTATGGAAAAAAAAGATATAGATATAGTTAGAGGATGCTAAAAATTCAAAGAAAAATTTAAATACTATAATGATAGTGATAAAGAAGCCATCATTTTCTTAAAATTGAGAAATGAAGGATGCCCAAGAAAGCCAGCTCTTAAATTTAGTTCTAAAACTGTATGTAAATCAGATTCTACTCGCACAATTTTTGGCCCTCCAAATCACAGGATACTACAGGTTTAGCAATTACCAAGCTACTCTCTTTAAAAGGGATGGTTTTAAGGAAACCTGTATTACAACATGGGTAAATTTTAATTAAGTTAAAGGCAAAAATTAGCCAAAAGAGTTAAGTAGAACATTTATATTACTTATAAATAAATGTTTTATGAGAAAAAGATATACAATATTTATTTGATATTATATCGAAATAGACAAAGACTTTAAGCTTAGTTATAAGGATATACTGTAAGAAGATATTTTAGATGATAATCTCCAAGTTATATTTAACAAAAATGAAGATTAAGCTAAAGAGCAATTTAAGTAAATGCTAGAAATCACTAAAAAGTATTTTGATGAAATTTCTTAGATATGTACAATCAGTAGAGGTAATTCTAAGGAAGAGTATTTAAAGAGTATCCAAAATTTTATTTAGAACACTCGCAAGTAACTGAAAACGAAGACCTATTTTGAATACAAAAATATAAAGTAAAGTTTTTTATTTCATTTTTAGCAAGGATGGATGATTTTATGAAGCTTATTTGTTTTGAATAGGTTTTATTATCTATCGAGTATGTTATAGACTATTTTGGATAATGAAAAGAAAGCTCCTGAAGAGCTAGAGAGTTTAATATAAAAGTGCAATGTATTCAATGATATTTTAAGATAGCCAGATATTAAAAGTTTAGATATCAAGTTAGAAGACAATAAAAATCATGAGGAATAATAATCTTCCTAACTAATTTCTCCAAGCCCAAGGACAGGGATGAATCAAATGGGATGGAGAAAACAAAAGTACTAAAATTAAAAAGAAAAATAATTAAATGCTAGCTTAAGCGATAATAGCTTTACAATGGTAATACATAAAAATATATTTATAAATTTTAAATAATTAATTGTTTTTTAAATTTTTAGACTCTTAAAAGCTCTCCAAAAACTGGAATGTAATAGGGGTCTTCAGATTGTGCTTATCTTCCTGATTTATCTTTGTAAAATTCATTAAACTAATAAACATCCATAGGACCTTTTGACTATATGTCAAGTGATTCAATAAATAGTTAAGAGCACCTACAAAGTTAAGAGGAAAAATCTGCTTATGGTGATAGTGATCTATCACCTAAAAGCTCTACTTATACTGATTCTTCCTTTAAAAAGTCTAACATTAGTTTTATAAATAGCGCAGCTTTACAGCTAAAGTTACTATAATAAATGGATCAAACTAATTAAGACTTATTCTCCAACACTCCACTGACTAAGTTAGAAAGAGTTTAATTCATAGAAGGATCAGCTGAAAGTAAAAGAATGCTTGAACAATAGTTTAATGATGCATAATATTTTTATAAATATCAATAGCAAAATAATTAATCATTTGATAACAGCAATCAAAATAAAAACTAAAATAATGAAAATAAAAAATAAGATGTAAAGAGCAAAATTAAAATATCTACAAGTGAAAATTTTAACAGCAAAAAAAAGTAAATTAGTAAATTCCAAAGCTTGCTAAAGATAGATGCTGAATTAGAGAAGGAGTTCTTAAAACTAGCTTAGCTAGAATAATGTCAAATAAAGTACTAAAATGATGATGTTTAGAAGTAAAATAATTTGTAAAATTAAAAGTTGTAAGAGCAGTAACAACCTCCTTCTCCAAACACTTAAAAAATGAGTCTATTTCAAAGAGATTTTGTTGAGTCATCTAAAAGTATAGAAAGGAATAGCAAAAGCAAGGACGAAAAATAAAAGTTTGTAAACAAAAAAAATGCATACTATTTAAATGACACTCAATTAAAAATAGATGTTTTAAATAAAACCGATAGCTTTAATCTCAACAAACTAGTAGAATAAAAATAATAAATGTTAGCATCCTTTAGGAAGAGAAACTATAAAAATTTAAGTAATTAGCTTCCCCTGAATTAGGAAGCAATTTAATCTCCAGCGAATAAATACTTTTAAATCCTTCAATCCAAACCTTACAAATTCTCTCATCAAAGAAATTAAACCTGCTTACATGAAAAAGATTCTTCCCTGCAAGCTTCTAAGGTGGAAAATAGTAATTCTGTGTAAAATCTATTGACTTAAAAATATATTCAAGGAAATGAAAATTACTTTGCAATGAAGAAAAAATATCAAGCAAAAAGAGAGCAAAAGTATTTAATATTTAACAATGATATATTTAATTAATTACCTAATTAATCAAATTTTTTAAATTAGATCTTAGTAACTTAGTGTTTCAGTAGCGAATCCAACAAATAGTTTTAATAAATCAATGAATGATGATACTCAAAAAAGCAATATTAATGACTCAAGAGTGAAAACACAAGCAAGTTATTTTTTACCTAAATAGTAAGATTAGTAAAATAATTATATCTCAAATAGTTCAAGACTTTAATTATCTATTAAAGCAAATATGAATAAGACTTAGAATATTTTTGAAAATTTAGGAAAGGCTAGAAAACCAAAAGTTGATAATTTTTTCAATATTAAAAAATGAACAAATATTTATAATATTAGAAATTAATTTCATTTTTTCAAATTAAATTTCTTTTGTTAAATAAAAAAGAAATATTTCAATAAATAAAAAATAAGTTAAATTGTAAAATAGCTTCATATCAAATAGTCTTTTTTCAGATCTTTACATTACATTATAATTTGATTTGTATTTATTTATTTATTTAGTAAATTAAGACATTTTTTAGTAAAATATTTTCGAATCTTTTAACAAAAAAGCAATTTATTTATTTGAATAAACATGAATTGTTTCTTTCTGATTTCACTATTAAAAATTTTCACAAAAAAATGTTTATTTATTTATTTATTTTCAATTTTTGCATTAAATTTGAAAATTTTAAATTTTTATAATGCAATTTGATTTGAATGGAGAATACTTAAATTATTTGAATTTCTGAAGGGTAAAGAATTTTACATCTTTATTTATAATTAAATTACAACTTTGCGAAGATTTTAAAAAGTTATCATAAAAATACAAATAACTAGGTTTATAATAAGGTTTTAAAATATTAACATATTCCAAAAATTTAAGAGGAAAATAAATATTGAAGGGTTAATATAAAAACAAAAAATATTTTATACAAAGCAATTCAAATGGAGAATTATGAAGTGATTGGTGAAATCGGAGCTGGATAATTTGGCAAAGTAGTTAAAATCAAGAGAAAATCAGACAATAAAATTTTAGTATGGAAGCAATTAGAGTATGGTAAAATGGACGAAAAGGAAAAAAGCTAATTAGTTGCTGAAGTAAATATTTTGAGAGAAATTCGTCATCCAAATGTAGTCAGATATTATGACAGAATAATTGATAAGCAGAATCAGCATATATATATCATTATGGAGTATTGTGAAGGAGGTGATTTAGCCGCCTTTTTAAAGAATCTAAAAAAAGAAAAAGAAACGATTCCAGAAGAAGCAATATGGAGAATTTTTATGCAGATAGTTCTTGCTTTACATGAAATTCATCATAAGAAAATTATGCATAGAGACCTAAAACCAGCAAATATATTTTTAGATTCAAAAAATAATGCTAAGCTTGGAGATTTTGGTTTAAGCAAAAAGCTATCAGACGAAACAAAATTTGCATACACAAATGTAGGTACACCTTATTATATGTCTCCAGAATAAATCGAAGAAAACAAATACAATGAAAAATCAGATATATGGGCGTGCGGTAAATATTTATCCTTTTAATCATTCAAATTAAAAATAGATTTGTTAATTTAAAAAACTAAAAAGGCTCGTTAATTTATTAATAAATGATTTAAAAAATTTCATTCAAATATATTTATTTAATTTAACTTTTAAATTTACAAACTAGGTTGTCTTTTGTATGAACTAGGTGCTCTCTCTCCACCTTTCCCAGCAACTAATCATTTAGCATTAGCTATGAAAATTAAAAATGGA
Source organism: Tetrahymena malaccensis 436 (assembly GCA_000231845.2). Classification (NCBI taxonomy): domain Eukaryota; phylum Ciliophora; class Oligohymenophorea; order Hymenostomatida; family Tetrahymenidae; genus Tetrahymena; species Tetrahymena malaccensis. The sequence goes on from JH719957.1 coordinate 789,886, forward strand.
AAATTTGAAAGGCTGAGCAAGTAATACTCTGATGAATTAATGAGGGTTATTTCTTGGTGTTTGTAAAAAAATTCTGAAAACAGACCTTCTGTTGATGATCTTCTTAATTTACCTTAGATTTCCATGAGACTTAGAGAAAAAAGGTTAAAAGAGAATTAAAGTGTGTTAAAATAAAGAGAAGATGATGCTTCTAAAAAAGAAGAGACGTTAAATGCAATGGAAAATTCAGTAAAATTAAGGGAAGATCAGTTCAGTAAGTAATAAGAAGAAATATAAAGTTAAATGAGAGTTCTAGAAGAAAAGAAAAGCAATCTTTTGCTGTAATATTAATAACTAACTCTTAATTAGCAGTAAATACTTGGATAGTAGCTTGTACAAGGTAACTAGAAGCAAAGCAGCTCTAACTTGCAATATAATTAATAGAACATAAATGGAAACGGTTATATAGGAAATAATAATGGAATATAGTTATCTACTCAGAAGCCACCACAGATAGCCTTTAATAATACATCTTCAAGCATAACAAGCAATTCTAAAAGAAGTTAATATAAAAATAATGAGGAAGCAAACTAAAATTTTTTTTCTCCTGCGACTTAGGTCACTTAATTTTCAAGCACTATTGACATATAAAATTATTCTTCAAATCCTTTGCAGCAATAATAACAATTAACTGCAAATTCCTAAATCTACTTTAGTAATATAATGTAAAGCTAATCACAAAATATTGACAACAAAAATTTTTATTTATTAAATTCAAACACTTAGTAAAATATTAATGATAGCAATATTGATTAAAATATATAGCCTTTCAATTAGAATAATGAGATATCATAAAAAATATAATAATAACAATAATCAAATCCTCAGTAATTAAATTCCGCAAGAAGTTCCTCTCTAAATGCAAAAATAAAAATGTAATTTTGAAATTTAGAAGGAGTAATTAAATTTAATTGAATGTATAAAAATTGCTTTCAATCTCTAAAAAGAGAAGCTAAGTAAAAACCAACTAGTGAGTTAATTACTAAATTATTATTTCTTTTTGAAAAAGCTTACTTTATAAAAGGGAGCAAATGCTAAACAAGCTAATATTCAAATTCGCTATATAAATACTTTATTAAGAAATTCTATATTTGATATTTATATTTCTGACACTAAAATATAATTAATATTTTTCTACACAGAGCAACCATTCTTTATATTGATCTAAATCGTTATGATTACATTAATTTTGCATACTTTCTGGATAAATCTGAACAAGAGGTTTACAGAAAATAAACTTCTTTATTACATAAATTTTATTTAGAATTTATATATATTAATTTTTATTTAAAGAAACAATAAATAGTTAATCTTTTTTTGCAAAATTTAAGATTATTTTTTATGCAGTATTTAATTAAAATGTTATGACAATTACTTTCTAATTAAAAACTAATATATTAGTTTATGCTTTAAGATTTTAAAGTGTAATAAGAATTAAATATTTATTATTAATCTGATTTGTAACAAAAAGCAGTGCACATAGTTTTAAATAATCGATTCATTGATGGATTAGTAACAAAATTGTTCATTTTTTTAAACAAATTTTTATTTGCTTCTATTTTAGAATTATTTAGCTTTAAATCATATCAAATAGTAATTTTTGTTGATATTTATTTCTAATTTCTAATACAAAGCTAAAATATATTTATTTGCCCATAATTTTAAAAGGGCTACTAAATAAAATGCAATATCCGAAATAATAAAAAAATAATGTTAGCCGCAGAGGTAAGAAGAATATACATTTATATAATTTTTTAATCTTATTATTGTAAGTAACTATAACCCTGATACTTAATCAAGTTTGTTAGTATTAAAGCTCAAAAATGTATTTTTGATGGTGTTGTAACAAATAAAAAATAACAAAAAACATATTATTATTTTAAATTTAAAGAATAGATTTGAGAATATTTGAATTTGAAATTTTGAATGAATTAATTGATCAACTCATAAGACTTTTCATTTTGAATAGCTACCAAATATTCAATTTATTTAAAATAGATACATTCAAGATACTATTTTAGCTAGTCTATAACAAAAAGAAACTTTTTAAATAAATTAAAATTTATACGAAAATAAATTCCGTATAAAATGAATGATTTTAAAAAATTAAATTAATTAATAATAGAAATTTTAAAGTTTTTTATTTTTTAATAAAAGATAAAAATTTTATTTAAAAAAGATTTTTGTAAAGATTTCATTTTAAATATGCAAATTTATTTACTCACTCTTTCACTGATTTTTGCTAGATATTATTAAGTCTTTTTGTTAACAATTAATTTTGCATTAAAAAATTAAAAATTAAATTCATTCAAGAATGAAAAAATTAATATCTAAATATTAATATTAAATTAGTCAAGTAAGATTAATAAATAAGGAGTCTCCAGCCAGCTAAATTTATAATTTCACTCTTTTAAATCAATGCATAAAAGTTAACATATTAATTTTCTTAGTTTATCAAAGAATTTGAGTTCAGTAGAATAACTATATCTAGCTCACATTTTATAGCAGAGTAATTTAAATGTTGAAATTCTATTAGATTGTTCTTACTAATTATTGTGGTGTTAGATAGAATTACCAAAATTAACTTACTTTTTTGAGAAACGAGAAATTGCTAATTGTATATAATCAATCGTTAATTACTCCTCCCTGAATGACTGACGAAATTTAAGATAATATGACATAATTTCATTCATAAAATACATTTTTAAATATTTCAAGATTTAGAAATAAATACCTAAATTAATTTTAATTTTTTTAATCCAAATTTAAATTAAGTAAAATTTTAAATCCTATAAATAAACAAGCCCCCTCCTCAAACACATTTTTAGGAGAAGAAGAAATATCTTTCATAATCTGCAAGTATTAAATTATATATTAAATTAGGATAAATTTATCTATCATCTATTTTTTCCTCTTGGCTTTATTTGATTTTTAGAAAAAATACTAAAAATTTAAATTAGATTTTAATGGAATAAATCGACTAGCTACGCTTATATTATGAATTAATCTTCTCTTTTTCAAAATTTGTAAATAATATTTCAAGTACCACTAACTCATTTTCATAAGATTATTTAATATTATAATAAAATTGAAATACTACATACGTAATTTATCATTTTATAGACTGATGCTTTCTTTAATTAAAATAAATAAAATTCTAATGGAAGTCTATATGAATTTAGATGTTTAATCTTACATGTTTATTAAGAGAGGATAAATTTAAATTTTAAAATAATATGTATTATTGGCAAAGAAAAACTAAATTAGAAAAGGTAAAGCAATCAAGATTTTTATTTTACTTAGTTTTTCAAGTTTTATGTTTATAATTTAAAATTAATTAGCTTTTAGAAGTAAATTGATGTACCAAGTCGCGTAATTCATCAGATTTACCATAACCCCATCAAATACATATCAATAGTTATTCATTCCTTTCTTAAATATTTTGTAAGATAAAAATGTCAATTTTAACAATATCATTTGTAAATATTCACGTTAATTTAATTATTTCTTTTTTCGGAAAATTAACTAAATTCATTAACAGCTTTTGATATTGAATTAGTCTTCTTTAAATTTCTAATTTTTTTCATTTTACGAATTTTCAACTTGCTTTCTCAAAACTTTAATCTTTATTTTTAAAGTTATAAATATTAGAAACCTCATTAAAAAAAATTAAAAACTTTAATCTATTTTTTTGCTGATTTATGTAAAAAAATGTAGACTTTCTTTTTGTAATTTTTAGCAACCAGGCAAACAAGATAGATAAATGCGTTTTCAAAATGGGAAAATTTGAATTCAAAGTATTTGAAATATAAGATTTTATATCTAAAACAGAGGAAAAAAGATGAGTTTTTTGTATTTCAAATTTTATAAAAGAAGGAAAGGGATTATTTATTCATTCGATCAACCTACCAATCAATCATTTTGGTTTTAGGATATAAAGATTTATTAAAAAGTTAATATTTGAATGAAAAAATGATTGTGAAGCAAGTGGGTAAAAACATGAAAGCAATGACAAACACAGATATATCATTAGTTAGTTAATTATATTTGTATAGTATTAAGATAAACTTGATTTAAAAGCTGGGAAAAAAAAGGGAAATTTCAATTAGACTACAAACCCTTTTCTTGTATGTTTAATAAATTAAAAAATAGATAAACCCCACTCTTTCTTGATATTAATTTAATTGGAATATATATCTATTTTTGTTTGTTATGCATGAAATATTAAAAAGCTAATTAAAGTAACAAATCATCCTTGATTAGATTTCAACCTATTTTTGAATCTTACAAACAATTTAAAAATTTAATAATTTTTTCGTTTAGTATAAAGCATTAATTAAGATCAGTTCATGTTAATACCAATTAATTAGCTTGAAGCGAAAATATAATTATTAAATAATCAAAAAAATATATTTTTGAAATAAAAAATCGGTCATTAACAAACAAACAAACATACATACAGACATAAATTTATAGATCGATCAATTTTGAATTAATCCTAAATTTTGATAATCTTAAAAAAATAAAAAATGGAACCTAGCACACCTAATTACAATATCAACAATCATAATCATTTATTTTCTTCTTTCGACTCTAATAAATCCTTAGGAGACAGTTAGTATAATTTTTAATTAGATGACATAACTTGCTTCACCTCAAATTCTACTTAAAACAACTTAATGGTAGAGTCTTCTTAGCTTGGTGAGGAATCTGCTACTGAGGAAAATATGGCTGTCCTCCGTAGTATTCTCCAAACTTCTGAAGAAGTTTAATTTGACAGTGAAATGGAAGACAGAATTTTCAGCTGGCTTGATTTAATGAACATACACATAACTTAGCCCTGCAACTAAAGAAGAAAAACTGCTAATTTTAATTTGCTCGGCAGACAAAAAAGCTCTCTTCTCACAAAGAGAAAATAATCTACCATGAATTGAATTAAATTCAAAACAATAATCTCAAATAATGGTAGATTCCTGCATGAAAGAAAAAAATAAAGAGCATGAATTTTAAATGCTTATTTAATAATACAAGATTTTCAGATAGATTTGAAGCTTATTAAGAGTCTTAATAAATTTTTTCTCATAATCTATCTGAGAGTTCAACTCCTGCCTTAAATAAATGCTCAGATATTTTTTCTAAATGCTTTTTATTCTACTTATTTAAATTTTTAAAATTATTTCTGAAAAATGAACAAACGAACTCTTTTGGTTGTTAAAACTTAAAAAATAGAACTTACACTGGTTTATTAAGAAAATTATTCTGATGAAACTTCTGAAATAGAAGAGCTACTTATTTATTTATTGATTGATTGGCTTTTTCTATTGTGTATTTAGAATTGAATTGGGAATAATAAATATCAGAAATACAAATTTTTATCTAGCTGTAAAAACCAAAATATTAATTATTATATATATATATATATATAATTAATTAATTAAATAACCATAATTAACAACTCATCTGTATATATTTCTGAAATAAAAGCAGAAGAGACTGAATCTATAGATGGAATACTTCTCACTCACTCACTCACTACTTGCATTGCCTTTGATATTGATAATTAATTAATTTATTTATATTACAACACTTCCTAATAAATTATCATGCTCAAATGCAATGATTTATATAAATAAATAAATACTTACTTACTTCTTATCTATATACATACATATATATATTATATAAATCCCTGTCTATCTTAGTCCTTCTGATCTCACTCAAATCACTTAATTAGTCAACTCACTTTATAATAAATACTTTTATTTTATGCTTATATTATTAATTGGTAATATTTTCATTCAAATATTCTCCTGTAAATAAATGCATATGAAAATCCCTACATATTTATATTGGGAAAAACAAAATCCCCAAAAAATAAAATTTCTTTCTTTAAATAGGAATGAGAATGTAAAATAATAATCAAGTTATAATGTATTTTTTCACAATTCAGTCAAATAGATATATTTAAAGTATTTTTTTGTTAATTTATTCTAAATCTATTATAGTCATTTTAAATAGATTTAATGTGGATTTAGATTTGCACATTCTTTACTGGTTTCAAATTTAGATTACAATTTCTTATAAATTTTCTTGAATATTCTTAGCAGACTTTGTTCATTTTTCTATTTATTTTCTTTTCTAAATTTTCTTATATTTCAATGTTTACATTATTCTATCGAATTAAGTAAATCAAAAACAATATTGCAAAAAAAGTAAAAAATAAAATATAATTTTTAAATAAGAAATGTTAAAAGTCTTGATCTACCGCATTAAAAGCTTGAATTATTTTTAAAAAACTGAATATAATATGAATTCAGATCATGGGCAAGTGAAATTTTGTTATTAACAGCACAATTGATCTTACTGTGCTCTAGATTTAATTTCTTCAAAAAATTTGTTCTACCATTTGTAGAATCACCTTATAAAAAGAAATCAGAATTAATATCTAATCTTTCTATCTGTCTGTCTGTAAAATCTCAGCAATTAATTTAATAATAAATATTCACTTACTATACTCATAGAAACTTAGAAAACCACTTTAGAACTAATTATTAATTAAAATATTACAATTGCATAGATGATTAATCCTTAATTTTCCATCTAGGTTTTTTAATCAATATTGTTTACATATATAATAAAATGTTAGCATTTTTGATACCCTAGATCTCAACGTTTTTGATGGCGACTCTTAAAGATCTCTGAATTATTTTATTTTTAACATTTTATATTTTTTTTTATTACATTTTTTTGGAAAATATAATTTAATTCAGTTTACAGTTGACAATTAAATTTTTCATAAAAAAAATGCAATTTACTTCAAAAGAAATTCTTTTATTTGAATCCGAAAATTTGATTTAGAATCGAATCATTTATTTATTCTATTGAATATTTATGACATCTATCTATTTATTAATCTATTGTTCCAGATGTTTATCAATATTTACAAATACTTCCGAAATCCATTATATATCATTGATAATATGCTTCAAAGAATATGTCATCTAACATAAAAAATATAAGAGAAGAATTTTTCACATCAAATTTTCTACAATGATTTTTAAAAATACAAAAAGCTTTGAGCTTAAATTGAGTTTTAATTACAATCAGAAGATGAAAATAAACGAATGGATAGTTTTAAATGATTAATTTATATTTATTATAAAAATTTAATTTATTTAACACTTATGTTTTACAAAATATCATTAAAAGATTTAATAAAATTTTGAAGAGCGATTTGCTTAACTGAACATAACATCAACAAATTATTTTTATATGATACTTTTTCTAATAATTTTAGTGTTTAAATCGCTTTAGATTAACTTTTCAATCTAATTATTAAAAATTTAATTATTAAATGCTAAAAAAAATAAATTAATTCTTTTATTAATTTTAAATAAAAGTAAATAAATGTTTTTAACTTTGTTAAAACATATTTTACAAATTGTTACTCATATGTGAATTTTATATAGTTTAAATTGATGTTATGAAAAGTAAAAATGCCACCATAAAATTAGCCATTAATATCGGCTGAAAATTTTTTATTAAGCTATCCTGAAGAAGCAAGACTAATTTAATGTATTTTCTTACATGTACAAATAAGAATTAAATTTTGTAATTTAACAAATATTAGCGAAGAAGAGATAATAAATGTATTTTTGAATCCTTTTTATATTTTTTCACCTAAGTAAAATTTAAATTCAAAATGTATAAATAAGTAATTAAGAGATTTCAATAGATAAAAAAGATAAGACAGGAAGACAAAAATTTAATTTAATGATCATTATATAATTCTTTTAAATAGTAATGTATTTTTGTAAATTTATACAGTATTTTTCATATTATTGTGTGGAGAGTAACCAAAAATTTTATTTTTTTTGTCTGATTTATTACATATGTAAATTTTAAAATATGACAACTGCCAAAAATAACTTTAAAATATATATTTTGTACTTTAAAATATTTTTATATTATCTTTAATTAGTTTAATGTAATAATCCCATAATGCAACAAAATTCTAATACATTTTATCTTTATTGCATGCAATCTGAATAAAATATATTTTGTAAAGTACATAAATTGGGTATTGTGCATAATATTTTTAAAGGTATTTTAAAATTTTGAATTTAAATACTAAAAATGATAGCTAAAAATAACTCTTTAAAAAATCTAAACTAAACTACATATTTTTTACACCATAAATATTTTATTTAAAAATTGAAATCTTTTATTGTGTAAAAAATGTTTTTATTTCACTAATTTAGTCATTTTCATTTCATAAAATTAAAGAAAAGCAAGAGATAAATTCAAAAAAATTTAAATTATCATTTTAACATAACTTCTTTCTTATATTTCAAAAGCAATCAAAAGATTTTTTTATTTTGAAATTCAATCTAAATTAATAATTTAAATCCAATCATTTTAAATTAATTTTAAATTTCAAAAGTTTATTTCTTATTTTAATCCATTCTTAAATTGTTAGTAAAGCAGTCAAACATACGCACATGTATCTAAATCAAATATTTAATATTAACAAGCAAATTAATTTGAAAGAATAGCTAGCTTCAATCTTACAAAATTTAAAGTCTATTTTAAGTATAATAAAAAGTATTTCAAGTTCGCCGCTTTAGCTCAGTGGTTAGAGCATTCGCCTAGTAAGCGAAAGGTCGGCGGTTCAATCCCGCCAAGTGGCTCTTTTTTTATTGAAAAAATATATCTTCAATAATTTAATTAATTTTTATTACCCCAAATTCAACTTGGTCTTTTTTTATTCAAAAAATGAATGATATACAAATTTCTCCTTAAAGCATCTTTTAGTAAAAAATGTAATTATTAATGTGAATTGATTTAATCCTTAATTATTTTCAAGTTCGCCGCTTTAGCTCAGTGGTTAGAGCATTCGCCTAGTAAGCGAAAGGTCGGCGGTTCAATCCCGCCAAGTGGCTCTTTTTTTTATTTTGTAAAATTGACATTATTTTAACAAGTTGAATAATAAATTCTTTAAAAATAATTAATTAATTACTAAAAATAATCTATTTACAAAAAAATATTTTAATTCAATAAACATTTTTAATGCATTCATTCATAAAAGCAATAAAATAATATTTAAAATTTTAAAGGAATACTTATTTTTTGATAATAGTAAAAAGGAAAATCTTATACAAAATATTGAAAAAAGATAAATACTTAGCTTAAAATATTGATATCATTAATAATATTTTATATAAGTTAAAATTAGTTAGTATAATGGTGATTCAGAAATGATAAAAGAATATGGTGTTGTTGATTAGTATAGTAATTTATTTCAAAATCTAAAATAAATCAATTTTAAATGAAAATAGCTGATTTGTTATCAGTAACTTAGTTTTAGATTTGATTCTATTATTGTTATTATTTTGCATTCTACATATTATTCATATGTTGAATAGATTCTTCATTTACTTAGTTACTAACATTCACTTTTTCTTGAAGTCTTTGAATTTTTCTTCTCTTATACATGTATACAATTAACACAAAGAAAGACATAGCTGCAGCTACACAAGCTACAACAATACCAACGATTAGGCCTATAGCTGCAGAACTACTTATGGAATCAGTCTAAATTTCTACCTTAATTTCTTAGTAAGGGTATTTAGTACCTTAAATTTACTCAAGACTTCTTAGGTTAGAGGCTAATTATCTTCTGCCACCAAAAATTACATTGTCTATTTTTGAAATTACAGCTAATGTACCACTTTTAAAACCAAGAGTGCTAAATTTGTAAGTGATTTAACCTTTTTATGAGTTATCACTTGAATAGTTTTTGATTTCAAATTTTCCAAGATCAGCACCAGAATCATCTTAAATCTAAAGTATCAGAGAGAAAGGTTTGATTGTGTTCTATTTGTATTTATCTTCTAAGATTTAGGTGACTGTTACAATTTCACCTGCAGTAGCTTTTATTGGGCCACTTTCAGAGCATTTATCGGTTTTTTCGCATGAAATTTACAATTAAGCATTTAATTTGAGCTCTTTAGGAATTTGGCATCCTACGCAAACAGGACTGGTATTACTACCGCTACCAGAAATTTATATTCCATCACTTAAAATTACAGCCTTGTTTTCAATTTTAACATCAAATGTGTAAGTGTATTAAAGCATCCCTTTCCATAAAAGCTTTTAAGTAAATGTACACTTTTCATCTAAGCAGTCGGAATTACTAGCTTTATCCATATTTTTGATTGGATATTTATATAATATTTCTAAAGCACCATTAATGTTCTTTGGGGTTGAAATAGGTGCTATTATGTCTTTACCTGAATGAAGTTCATTTGAATAGCAAATAGCAGGTGTGTTGAAATATAAAACCTTCAGATTTAAATTTTCTTCATCAGTAGGATTTAAAATCTAGAATGAAAATCCTAATTTATCTTTTTATAAATATTGTAATTATTATAGGCAGTAAGCAGAGCTATCACTAGAAACTGATTTGCACTTGAAATCTTGCTATTCAAATTCAGGGTATTCTCCATCATTTTTACAAAATAGTTCACAATCACTTCCTGAACCTGATGCCTTACTTTGTTAAGGGCATTGTGATACACAGATACCCTAATAGGTAAAAGTTGAAGGTTAACATTCAGTACAAGTATTAGCATTAGTACACTTAGCACAGTATTAAGGACATTGAATACATTGGCTACTTCCATTATCATATTATCCGTCTGGACATGTAGTTGCCTTAACACTAGCAATTAGAAGACAAGCAGAAAGTAAAAATACAATCTATTTATTCATATTTCCAAAATTCTATTTTTTTGTTATAAATTGGTTTTGATATTTATTTTTATTTAATTTATTTTAATTAAAATATTATGTGATTTACTTCTTGATTTAAAGTGTAGCAGTATCCTGTTAAAAATTTAATAAAACTTCTCAGAGAATTTATAAGATCTCACATATAATCAGAGTTGTAGATCATATATTTATTTATTCGAAACTAACTTTACTCTATTTGATTTTCAATATCATCTACTGATAAAATTAAATAATTTAATCGCTAAATTATAAAATTTACAGCTAAACTTAATTCTCAAATTGCTACTTACTAAATCCTAAATTAAAAATCGGTAGAGCGATTGTAAATATATTTTTAAAATAGGAAACTCTTAGTAAGCTTATTCTAATACCAATTAGTCTCCATAAATCAAATAAAAAAATATCCTATTTTAATGATATGGTGGAAGAAAATGGTTTATTGGTAATTCATTTAAAATGTTTTTTTCTTAACTTAAAAAATTAAAATTGCAAACAATCAGAGTAAAAATTTATATGAGTGTAATAAATTATTATCAAACAGTGTAAAAAAGTATTTCATAGATAATTTATTTATTTATTCTTTATAAAATTTACTATTAAAAATATAATAATAAATTTATTTAATTTATCGTTCATAAAAAAACTCCTTATCCAGGATAAAAGTAATTTGATAAAAATATTGCTTAAATGCGTCTCTTAAAATAATTTTATAAATTTCTTTCAAAATCTTTTGATATTTTCATATAAATAAATTTTAAGTTCTGTAAACTTGATTTCTATTTTATTGTATGCACGTACCTTTTTATTTGATCTTTAAGATGTCTATTTTAATTTTTAAGTAAATTAGTATTTTAATTAAGCAAATTTATCTGCCTATAAGCAAGGAAAAAAATAAAAACTAAAAAAGTATCAAAAAATCTTTCTTTATTTTATGGATTTATAAAATAGGAGAATGAATAAACATTTTCTTTTAATAATTAGATCTATTTTTACCAAAAAATGAATTTGAAAGATCAGATAGCAAGTAAATCTAGCTAAATATATCTTTATTATTAACAAATTTAAGGCGTATTTCTTATTTACATAGAGTACTATTTTGATTAGCTAACATTTATAAACACCATATATTTATTTTTCTAAATAAAAAACCTTTATTTACAAGTTGAATCTTTTGTATATTTAGAAGATTAAAAATAATCTAAATCACATTTTTTATAATTTTATACTAATATCATCCTAGAAAGAGACAAACCGTAAATTTAATAAAAGTTATTAGTCTCAAGAAAGTAGTAATTTAAGAATATTTATTTATCTTTTTAAAGATTTTTAATTATTTCTGCTTAATTTACTTATTTTTCCTTAACATTTTTAAAAATTAATGATGAAAGAATTTCACTCAAAATATTTTGTTAAGCCTTTGGAAAAAATTGTTTTTAAGCAATTTATAAATCAAACCATATATGTTTTCGATTAAAAATTATTGATAATAGTAATATTAACTAATCCAATTGGTTAAAGTGCTAAATAAAAATGATGAATCTACATTTTTTAGTAAACTTTTTAACTTGAAAATTGATAAATATTCTCAATAAAAATGAAAGTATAATAAATAAGTCAAAAAAATATTAATTGATTGATTGACATTTTTTACATCTAATTAATAATGTATTTTTGACATAATTAATAAAGATATTAACAAATTATTTCCAAAATTAATAATAATATTTGTTTGCTAACATATTAGAATATTTGCTTGATAATTCATTAAAAAATATTTATAATTGAATTTTTTTATTATTGATAAAATAAATTTTTAAAATCATTATCTAATTTTACATAATCTTCAAAAACTCTGCCTCTATTAAATTAAAACCTTCTTGAAATAAAATTTCTGATTAATCATCTTGGTCTTTCTTAATCAAATTATAGTTAAAGCTGAGTTTTTATTTCTTTTTTGTGAATGATATTTGAAATTTCTCACACAAAATCTAATAATATCATAAATAAACATAAAAGCATTTAAATGATAAAATAATAGAATAGAATTATGAGATAGATTATCGCAAGGGCCTATTATTAAATATTCTACTTCTTTTTCATCCTTATTAATAAACCTGAAAATAAAATTTCTTTCAAAAATAAAATTAACTATTTTATTTTAAAGAACTCGAAATCATATTTAATTAACTTCATCCATAAATAATTTTGATATTTTTCTCAATAATATTTGTGTTTTGCAACTTTTTTATCTCAAAAAAATACATTTCTTTCAATTATTTGGTCTTATTTATAGATTTTAATTTAGATATATATTATCAGTGCTTATTTAAAGCTAATAATATGCCAATATACTTAATATTTTATAAATATTTATTAATAAATATTCTTAATTATTAAGATAAAAAAGATAGTTTTTGATTAATAATGATCTTTTTTGAACAAAAAATTTAATTTAGTAAATTTTACAAATTAAATATTAATTTTTTTAAGTGTTAATTATTCTAACAAAAAAATGAATAAAAATTAACGATTATATAATGGATATTTTATTTATAAAAATTGAACTATAAATAAATATCTATCTTTTCAATATTATAAAGTTAATTATTTTATGTAAATCCTTCATTTTGCATAAATAAATTATTAAAAATTTTAATTTTGTCATTAAAAATTATGCAAAATATTTCATATAATTTTATAAGGAAAGCATACTGACATAAATACATAGCTTTACTATGATTATTTTTATTTATTATTTACAGGTTTCAACTAAAAATTAAGAAATATGCTTTCAGATAATAAATATTATTTATCAATTTATAAAATTTAAGTAAATAAAGATTACGATTAGCTTATTAATATGATTATTCTAGCATCAAATATATATTTAAATTTATGAGTGTAATTTAGCTTTAGCAAAATAATTTTTACCATTTCATTCTTCAGTTCAAAAAATTTATATAGTGCTTCAAATCTAAAGATTCTTTTAAATTTAGACATTTTAAATCAAATTAAAAAATTTATTTTTTTAACAAAATTTACAAGTTGAATGGTATTACTATCACAAAATTGATTAATATATTAAATAGTATGAGATTTTAAACTATTTATATTCCCCTAAAATAACATTATAATTATTTTAAATTCTTTGATAATTAGTAAGAGAATTAAATAATGTAATTGGTATTGTCTTTGATTATTTATTTAATCAAATAAAATAATTCTTTATTAATTGATTGAGAAAGTGCATTTAATATTAATCTATCAACTTAAATAATTTATGAATGGTATATTTGGTAATAACTAATGCATTCATTAATATGAAGTATTAAAAATAAAAATAAATAACTAATCAAAGTTTATAAATAAACACTAATAAATTATTTATTAATTTATTTATTTCATTATTTAGTATTTTATAAACAGCTACTGATTAAAAATTTTTATTAAACAAATAACAACATTCATAAAAAAATAATAATAAAATGTCTTAGGTAAATACTTCTAAGGAGTATTACTTAGAAGTCTTAAGGTCAAAAAGTTTGTTTAGGAAAAAGTAAACTGAGATAATTTAGTCCCTCAAAGTAGAATTAAATTAGAGTTAGGAGGTGTATAAATTAAAAGAGTACTTACTTAATTACTTTATTATTATGCTCATGTGATTTTAATTTATAATTATTTTAAATTTCAACAAAAATAGGGAAATAGCTAAAAACTTAACTTTAGCATGCTCAGAGATATTATCTAGCAATAAAGAAGAGGGCATTCATAAGCTATCTTGTATTTTGGTAATATATTTTGTTATTTATTTCAAAAAAGTAGATGTTTACCACTATTATTTAGGTTATAAAAGATATAATGGACTTAGGTTAGCAATCTGTTCTCATTTATGTCAGCCAAAATCTTTTAAATTTAATAAAAACTACTGTTATTAAATACTCTGATACAGATCCTGTTGGCATAAACTACATTTCTGAAAATCCAAGTAATAAAGATAGTTTTAGCTTTTTTGTAGAATTTATTTTATATTATTAATCAATCAATTAATCAATGTGTTTTGGATTTTACTCAAAAAACTCTCATCTAAAAGCATTAATCATCAATTTAGGGTTAATTATTTAATTTATTGAAAAGGTGAAAAAGACTAATAAATAGGTGAGGCTGTTGTGGGCAGAATGCTCGAGTGTATTTTCACTTGGGCTTGCTGGCACTTTAGAAATAGCAACGGATCAGTAATTTTGATAATATAGATAGTTTCATAAAATAAGTTGAATTTTTATATTAGAAAACCAGATATTTTTTAGCATTGGAAAATTGTTTGAGAGAAGGGATTGAGTTTCCTGAAGAAGAGAAGTTTATCTATTTTTAGAGAGAAGAAATATTTAGATTTTAAGGAAAGGCAGGATTTTAAGCAGTTTTGTATTTGGAAGATTTAGTGGATTTGCAATTTTAAATTAGTGAAACAAAGATATTCTTGCACTAGTAGTTCGATCTAAGTGAGTCATAAATTGATTAGGCTAAGTTACAGGATTGCTTAGCATATTACGAAGAAATTTTGGCAGATTAGAAGCAAAAGTAACTTGAACACTTTTTCCCTGATGACAAAGTTATTTATGAGAGCGAGATGTGGTATGTTGAGAAAGTCGTTCCTAAATTTCATAGCTATAAATCTAAAAAGATTACATTTTAAGAGTTCAAGGTTAACGTCCAAGATATTATTAATAAGCATGAGGACTATAAGAAAAAAGCGATTTAATAAAAGCCAAATTAATAAAGCTAATAAAACATGACCAATAGATCACAACAAGACTCGATTTCTGGGTAAAATACCCAAAAATTAAATGACAGTTAAGTTCCATAGAAGTAAAATTAATAAACTAACAGGACTGTTGAGTAAAGTTCTAATAGAATGCCTGCTGAGAGTGTAGAATAACCAAAGCAATAATAAACTCGTGCAGCTCAGCAATCAGTAGGATAATAGGCGTAAAACAAAAATTAAGGGGCTTAATTAACAGATGAATAGCAGTAGTCATCTGTAAGGAAAAATAGTGTGGAAAAAAGAAATGATGGAGCATAAAAATAGCCATCTCAAACTTAATTTGATAATTAACAAAAATAAAATTTAGATGAATTAAAATAAGAACAATAGTTATTTTTGAAAAAGATCCTTGAATTAGAAAAACACATAGTAGAAAAGGATGAGTCAATCAAAAAATTAGAAGATAAAATGTTAAAATCAGAATAAGAGCTTAAACAAGTAAAATTATCCAAATAGTAATAGGAGGAAACTATTGAGAATTTAGAAGAGTAACTCCAGGAATATAGATTATAAGAGATGTCATAGAAAAAATAAAACAATTAGTAAAGCAATGAGGAAACATTAAGACTGCAACAAAAATTAAATGAATAAATTGATGAAAAGGATAAATTAAAATAAAAAATTACTTTTCTTTAGAGTGAATTAGAAGAATCTTAAAAAGATAGAGCTTTCTTATAGTAAAAGAAAGACGAAAGGGAATAAGAAGTTGATTCTCTCAATATGAGAATTGAATAGCTTCAAAATCAAGTAGAAGAAATGAACTAGAATCTTCATGAATAGTAATAAAAAATTTATGAAATTCAAGAGGATAAAGAAAATGAGGTCAGGGTTGAAAGATTTAACTTAGAGCAAGAAAATCAAAGACTGAATGCATATGTTAGTGAATTGGAACTCAAAATACAACAACTAGAGCATGAAAAAGACTTCAATGACTAAGATTTGAAAGAAAATCAGAATGTTTTAGAAGAGAAAATAAAACAGTTGCGTGCAGAAAATGAAGATCAAAAAAATTTCATAAGCCAATTATAGCAAATAGCTGCAGATGAAGAATAAAAGACTATGAAATGGTAACAAGATTATGAAGTCTTGTAACTAGAGTATCAAAATTTAAAAGAAGATTTAAATACAGCAAGAGCTAATACGAATAAAATTAAATAAGAAGATTACAATTTTTAGATTTTAGAAAACTAGATAAAGAATCTTACAGAGAGAAATAAAGAATTAGAGCACCTATTAGAATAGGCTGAGCTTAATGCAGCAGCAGCTCCTTCTTAAGTGAGTAATTTAGATTATCACGACCGTAGTTCATATTAATAGAGAGTGTAAGAATATGATAACAAGATAAATTAATTGTAAGAAGAAAACCATAATATTCCTATCTTGTAAACTAAAATAAATGAACTCGAAACTTTAATCCATTAACAATAAAACAGCAATCCAGTGTAATTTTTATTAATTAACCATTATTCATTAACTTTCTTTGTTTATTTTTTAATTTTATTTTATTATTTTTATGAAAAATCACAATATTTTTATGTTTAACTAAAACTAGTAAATCAGCTGATTAGGAGATGAGATATTCCTAAATTAAGAAAGTATTAGCTGAAACTATCGAAAAAAGCAAACAGCTAGACACATAACTAAACACTTTTATTTAGTAAAAGCATTAAGTATCTTAATAGTAGGCTTTTGCTGCTCAGAGATCATCTTCTGCTCAGAATTTCAGAGTTCCTTAATAAAATTAGTTTAAAGAATATGAAAGTAAATTAAAAAAGAAAATTTATTTATTAGCTAATCTCACTAAAAATAATAAAATAGGCTCAAGAGAAGATTACAACAATTAATTTGCAAGCACATAACAGCTAAGACGCCCTGATTAATTAAACAGATCTTACAGGGGATCTGATTAAGAGAATGACCTAAAACATTATATGACTCAGCCTAATTTTTACAATCCAAATAGAAGCAATAACGAGAGCTAAAAATTGAGACTTTCTTAATTAAACAGTATGAAATTTAATAAACTAAGTGGTATGGCTTCTACAAATGGTTTTTCAAATATGAAGAGTGCCTTCAATAAGAAAGTAGAACAAATATTTGTAGATGAAAGTCTAGCCTTGCCTGAAAAATATGAAGATGAAGAAGTCCAATTAAATCGTAAAAAAATTTTTCATTTTAATTTTATCTTAAAAAAAATAAAAAACTTCAAATAATTTTTAATTAGAATCTGTAAATTCTTTAAATGATATAAGAGACTTGAGACAAATTGATAGAATAAGAGCTGATCTTATTTTCCCATTCAGAAACCCTAAAACATATTACTCAAATAAAGCTCGACTAAAAAGCCAAAAAGGAAAATTGATCCAATATGACCCAAATTTATTCAACTACCTTCGCTTTTCATAAGAAACCTTATATAAGTTCAAAAGATCTAGTTTGAAGTGGAAATTCTCCATATTTGAAAATGAGGATTTACAAATTGGATAAATAAGCAGCTCAGATGTCATCAACAATCAATACATAGTTAAGCTAGGTCTTTATTTCACTAATAAAACGGAAAATGAGATCACTAACTTTTCAATTACATATTTGCACTCAAACAGTAAAATTATTTTTTGAATTAAATTAATTAAAAAAACAAAGAGAAGTATTTTATTGTGACCTAACCTACTAACTAAATTTTATTTTTATATTAAATTCTAGAAATTTTAATGCAAAAAGATCAATAAATTCTTATGGCTTAGCTTTCTTCAAAGAAGCAAATAAAATAATCATTGACACTATCCTACACTTAAATACCATACGAAGTTGTTTTAGCTGATGTAGAATATAGGTAAAATAACTAAAAAATAAATAAGCAATAAAAAGCTTTTTATTTTAGTAAAAATATTTTAAATTTATTATTTATCATTTAGGTGTCATGGATTTAACTAGAAGTTCCAAGTACCTATACCTTGTCTTTTAACAAAATACATAGAAATTTAAGAGTTATAAAGCGAAACTTAATTCAAAAATTTATGGAAGGAGATATCTAAATTTAATTTAATAACCTCTGAAGATTGCAGCATTAATAGATCGATAGCTAAATCTCCTTAAGATTTTCATAACTATTTCCCCCACTTCATAAATTTAAATCCTGAGAAAGCCAGCTAATTCCACTTAGGTCTAAATGATTACATTTTAGGTGGATAGATATACTTGAGAGAGCCTAATGTAACTTTTATGCTCAAGATATATTTGAAGCCTAATAATATGATATCATTTAAAATTTCAAGTGGGTCTGAATTTGAAGATAGAAATGTCGTTGAATTCTTCTTACAAAACTTATTATTCTTGTTTACAATCCAATGAGTTTTTTTTACAAAAATTTATATTTTATTTTAGTTTAAAATTTCTCTTCGAAGATTTTATAAAATGAATATGACAACTGCATATATTTGTATTTAAATTATATTAATCGCCATAAATAAATTGGAAATTTGTGATTGTCAAAATTATTTTAATAATTTTAGTAGAAAGTAATAACATTTATCATCATAATCATCTATATAGTGTATAAATTTATACTGAAAATCAGATAAATTTAATTAATTATTATGTACTCTATAACATTTGTATATTACTTTTAGAATCTAATCTTTTGTTCAGTAAATTCTTTATAACTAACAAACATACAAGCTTAAGCTTGAAAATTTATTTATGTTTTTTAATAATTGAAACTAATATCAAGTTTTTTATATAAGACTGTATTTATTAAAAATAATTAATGTTCATTTATAGTTTATTTCATTTAAAATGTAAAGAAATTTTAAAAATACATATTTGAAGTTTGTAAAAATACAAAAAAAACAAACAAAGAAATTCATTTTTGAATTTTATCCATAGTTATTTTTACAATGTATTATTTTTGTAGTAATTCTCTATGACAACGTATATCATATCTACTATTTTATGTTTTTCTATTATAAATAAGACATGTTCAGCATACATATTCTTGAAATTAAGAAATATTTTTGTAAAATTTGAGAAAAAAAAAACCATTACACTTTGAAGTATTTATAATTAATTGAAAAGTGTGTTATGGTATGATATTGAAAATTTAATTAAAATTTGTTAAATATCAAACGTATGAATAATATTTACTTCTTTTTACTAATCTACGAATGTAATTTATAGGTCTTAAATTAAATAAGTTAGAACACTAACTACTTAAAAGCTTTAATAATAATAATAATAAATTTAAATATAATATTATGGTAAAATAATTCAGGTATTTATATTAAATTATATGGGTAATGAGTTAATTTTCTATTTTAATTTTAGATTAAGAAACTTCGAATTTCACTAAACAAACTAATCTGGTTTACTAATAATTAAGCATAAAACACCTGATTAAAAGTATTTTTTTTGTATCTAACGCAAATTAGCAGATCTTTTTGGTGATATTTTTAGAAAGCACTTAAAGATAAAAAAACTTATTGAAACAATATTTGAGATTATTTTTTATAGACAGACTATTTAATATTTCAAATTTCAAACAAAATATAATTGAATGTTTTGAAAATTTTCTAAAAAAAGAAAATTTAATTCTGGGTTTTAATTTTTGAATAAAATAGAAATTGCGTTTAGCTAGTATATCAGAAAAGTCGAATTCAAATCAAATTTCAGAAAATGTTAAATAAATATTTAAAATTAAAACAATTTTTATTGCAAAAGCAAATTTTTTCATCAGATTAACAACAAACTAACTAGTACTGCTTCTAATTTATTTGATAAAAAACTTAATTGATTCAAGCTTTTATCAAATATAGGTTGTTGAAACACCACACGAAGTATTTTGAATATTCTGTATTGAAACCGTAGTATTTACCAGATTTTTATAATAAAAAAAATGGTTTAACGAGTAGTTTAATTGCAATTTCTCACTCTACTTCTTACACTAATAGAGAAAGAAATTAAGAACTTAAGCTAAAAAAGAACTATAAATGAGAATAGATATTTTGAATTTCCTATCAAAATAAAAAGAAAAATCAATTGAAAAGTATGTTTTTAAATTTGCAGATTGAATGATCAAGAAAAATAATTAAGTTTTTGAAATTAAAGGAGGTAGCAGAATTTAAAAATTAGATGATTCGTCTTATTTTATTTATTCTTTTAATTAAAAAACTATTTAATTAAATTTTTTATAGTACGCTCTGTCAACTAATTTACTTACTCTACAATCATTGCTTTTCTCCCCATAAACATCTACTAATCATTAAAATTCACAAAATTTACCATAACTTAATAGCTGGCTGGTTATATTTAGTAGTCTTTTAAAAAGTAGTTCTTGCATAACTCCAAATATATAATAATTAAATTATTATTAAATTAAAAAATAACTCGAACTACATACTAGATAATAATAGCTCTTAACTCCAGACAAATAAAGAGAACAACATACAAAAACCATTTCAATATTTCATTCTCATTCTCGTTTACAATCACAATCACCTCAAATACAAAATAAAACCAAAACTTGAAAGAAAAAATTTTTTTCATAAAACAAGCTAACAAACAAACAAACAAAATGGATCCTTCATAATGCTGCTGTGTTGGTAATTTATTAATTTTATCAATAACTTATAAGTTTTTAATATTAATAAACACTTTTAATAATTTAATTTTTATTAATTAAAGCTGAAATAAGTGTTTACGGAGGCGAAGATCCTTCAAGCTTGAAGGGTGATCACCTTGTTTTAAGTTAAGAAGAACAACTTATCTACTGTTGGTTAGAAGAAAAAGGAATTAGTATGGCTAACCCAGTAGATAATATCTACTCATATTTCGAAAATAAACGCTAAAGTGTACTGAGTGCATAGAGTCTTTCTAAAAAACCTTCTTCTCTTTTATCTCGTAGAAAGAACTAACTAAAGGCTAGTCCCTTGATGAACAATGATAGTTCTCCTTTTATTAAATTTTCTTTAGACGGCTGTAAAGATAAAAACAGCGAATTATCCCAAATTCCAGATAGATTCTCTTTCTCATCCTTATAATCTTTCGATTCAAGCAGTAACGGTCTTAACTGATATGCGTTACATTAAACGAATATTATCATTTTTTCATTCATCCTTCTTAATAACTAGACAATAATTATAAACATCTTACAATCAATCAATAAATCTTCTTCAAAAGTAGAAAATAAACTCTCATAGATAATTTATTTATTCAGAGTCTACGATCAATTTAAAAGCTAAATAAATGACTATTGTTAAATTATGAATAAGCAAATTTAAATTGAAATAAACAAGCAACTTCTATAATAAAATAAATAAATATAATTTATAACCTCTCAAATGAAAACTGCTAAAATCCTAATTAACTTTGCAAAATAAAAAAAATGTATGGAAATAAAAGAAGCTAATTTAAGTAACTATTATATTATAAGCTTATAAGCAAATGTAATATGCCTCAAGAAAATACTAAATAAAAAATCCGCAATTATTATAAATAAAATCAATCAAAATTATATTCAAATATTACTTACTATTTTAAATACTACATGAGCGAATTAATAATTCATATTACTCTAAAGCAAAATTGTGAAGTAATTAGATCTACGTTCTATTCTAATCTGATAGATGAATATTTTACCATGAGCTGCTGCCTAAAGTCAAACAAATAATTTATAATTATTATTATGATTACGATTAGGCGAATCATTCTAAAACAAAGAGCATATATGTATGTATGCACATATGCAAACAAAACTTTAACATACTTTTAATTAAATTCTCAGCAATTATATAAAACATATAAACACATATTTATATTTTAATATATTTATTTTTTTTGCAAATCCACCTATTTATTTATAAACCCTTATATAAAAACTATATATTTGTATTCTATTACATTTACTACCTCTTCTAATTCCTTATCAAAAACTTACATACTTCTTTCATTTACATAATTTACTATTTATATGAATCAAATATTAATTTTTTTATTTTAAGTGTCCTGCTGTAAGAAATTCTATTTTATTATTTGTGTGAATAGTTATTTTTTCGCCAAAATTATTAATCTTGGTATTGATTTAAATTAGCTAAAATATTTGGCGCAAATTTATCAAGTCTAACTCAAAAAAATAAAATCTTAGTAATTATAATCAATAATTAGACTTAGTGTAAAGTAAGTCTAATTTTATAAATTAAAAAAATAACTTACATTTAACTAGCTGATTTACTTTATCTTCTAAACTAATTTAGCAATGAATTTAGAAATATTTCAAAGATTAAATACTAAAATGTGTTATAAATTTATAAAATCTTGTATTTTACTATAAACTAAATTAGTTTGCAGGTATTTTCTAAGGACTCCATATTAAATCTAAATTGTTTATTTTTTTTGAAGCCTAAATATAGTAATTTAAATAAGAAAACAATTAAGTATTTCAATCTATTTTATAAAAGGTATTGAAAAATATGTAAGGTTTTTAAATACATGAATTGAAAGATTGTAATTCACTAGCTGATATCTAATTTATCAAATTATTTCCATTAAGATTAAAGAATTAATAATTACAGATTATTATAATATTCACTTCAAAATGAAATAAATTATAAAATTTATTTGCTCATTCTTTTTTTAAAAAAGGAACAAAAAAACTAGAAATAACAAAGATTAAGGCTAACGAGAAACTAAAAGTTTTTAAAGACATTCTATTGAAATACAATACAAGAACTGTATTTTTACAAAATTAAAAAAACTAAAATGCAGAAATCCTCTTAACTGAACTTAAAGAAATAAGTTTATAATTAATTTTAAAAGCTGCATACCTTAATTTTAATTTAATTATTTAAAGATTTAGGATTTAAAAATCAGAAATTTTAACTAAAAATTTTATAATTCATAATTTAAAATACAAACAAGTTAAGAATATTGCGAGGTTTTTTTTATAAAAAATAATAAAAATGATTTAAAGTGATAGTTAAGCAAAATATTTATTGATGGAAATCTTAAATATTTATTTAAAATACTAATAATATATTAACTTAGAGAATCATTCAATCACCTTAAATCAAAGCGTTTGAAATACAATTGAAAGTATTAAAATTTACATTTTACTAATTTTACATTATAATACCCCATTTATTTATTTATTTTAGGTAAGTGTGATTTCTCACTAACTTATCATAATTTTATTTTCATAGATTCAATTTTTTACCTAAATTATAAAGCATATCATAATTAAATAATTATTTGCAATATTTATAAATAAAATGTAAGTTTGGTTTTTAGTAAGAATATTTAGATATATATCTATCTATTTTTCATTCATATTCTATTTAGATTAAAAAATCTTAAACACCCAGTATTGATATTAAAAAATTTAATCTTTCAGTATCTTAAAATACAAGTTAAGTTAATTATAAGGTTTTATAATAAAAAATCAATAAAATATGATTCATAATTGATGTAGTTGTTACAAGTGGATAGTTAAGCAAATTATGTATTGATAGTAATCTTAAATTTTGTTAAAAAAATAATAGTAAATTATTATAAAGATTTACTCAATCATCTGAAAATACAAGTATTTCAAATACCATAAATAACATATATAGATAAATATAATGCTATATATTTTATTTCTTATTTTTTTAATAACATTATTTAGTATTTTTAATATCTATAATTTCATTTTTGTTTATAAATTAAAAGAATATTGAAATTTAATCTAATTTTTTTCTCTTTTATATAATTTAAATTAACAAATCTTAAACTACCAAATTTAAAATCGCTTAAAACATTAAGTTATTTTAGATACAATTTAAGAATATTTAATTTGTTAATTTAATTTCATTAAAAATAAAATCAATATTTTATGATTATTTTATTTATAAGAATATCTACAAATAAAAAATACGTGTGTATTAATAATATTGTTAAAAGTTTTTTATTGAAATAGTAGTAAATTTTATTGATAAAGTAACATTTTTTATTTTGTGTTTTATTTTTATTTTTTTTTTAGATTTTTAAATAAACTCTCAATAGATATATTAGATGATGTTAATGTACGTGTCTTCATATGTTCTTTCTGCATATTGGGCAATTTAAATGCTAGGTAAACCATTAATTTATACATTTTGAGTGGAAGATGTGTCTTTTTTATTTGATAAATAAATTTATTAATTAAAAGTATTGAATAGAAATATCTTTTTACTTTTAGTTGCATGGCAAAATGTAGATTTCTTACTTTTTTTAGAAGTTCTCCAAGCAAATCATACAATCAGTATTTTCCATATTTTTTTGGTTTTTTATTATAATTCTCTTCACATTCTATGAAGCCTTCTAAAATTTTTAAAGAAATAGATGAAATTTATTTTAAATGGTTTAGGAGATATAAATTTTTACTTTTATCTTTTGCTTATTAACAAAGTATTTATAAGCAGTGTAAATCAAATAGCATGCGAATGAAGGTATCCATACTATCATGGAAGCAATTGTCATAATAAAACAAGCTAAGAAGGCAGATTAAAACACATAGCCAATTATTAGCATTAAAAATACTCCCCATTGTATATCTTTTTATAAAATTTAGTGGTTAAAATAAATATAATGTGAAATTTATAAAATAGCAAATTAATTTTTATATAATTCAGAGAAGGTTTCTCGTTTAGCTTTGTTTGAAATTAAAATCCGAAAAGAGGTACTATTAAAATTATGAAAAAAGTTACTTATATCGCAATCTGTTTGTTCAAACTTTAAGTAAATGCAATTACCAGCAATTAACAATAGCTATTAAAAGAAGTTACTCAATTTATTAAAAAGGAAGTGCAAAATCCTATATGTTTTGAAGGATTTTATTAAATGAGCTTTTACACGAGTTATATGATCTTCAAAATTTAAATTCATATTAAGGATTTGAGTATCGTCTAAATTTTAAACTAGCTCGTCAAAATAAAATCTTTTAAGAATTTCTTTTTTTTGCTAAAAGTAAATTATCATAGTAAAAATATATAAAATGGTCATTTGCTCTATAAATTTAATCCATTCAAGCCACTTTACAAGCTCATTAGAGTCACATGAATTTGATCTAAAATAGAGGACCACAAAGCATATAAAAAATTTTACTCCATGAAATATTATGCCGTAAGCTAGATCGTTAATAGCTTATTTATAGAAAAAAGTAAAAGCCCTATTTTTAGCAGCAAGTTATTCTTTATTTTAATTTTCATCTATTTCCTTAATTTAACTAAGATCCTCTTCTTGATCAGGATTTGAATTGTTCTATTACTCTATAAGAGATATATTTATTTCATTTGTTCTACTTCTGTTATATGCTATTTGGTTATCTATATCGTCATTTTCTTTTAAAATTTAGTTTAGCTCTTAGTTTGTCTATTCATCTATGAATAAGTGTCTCTGAGCAATTACTTGCTCTTCAATTTAAAAATATTTCTCGCTTATATTCATTAGATGTTCCTTATTTACAATTCTTCTATATTATCTTCTAAATGCAGATCTTTAATTTAGTTTAATTTTTTTTTGAAAATCGTATATTGATAATTAAATTGCTTTTGCTAAAAAAAACCATAAAAATTTATTAATGATTAACAACAAATAATTTATAAAACATCATTATTGTGACAATTTAGATTAACATTACTACAAATGTGTATATTGCTTTTTAAAGCTGAAAATGAATATTTTAGGAAGAAAATTTAGATTTTGCATGTGCCTAAATAATTTGAAAAATCTAAGATAAATATTTTTATTATTCTTAGAAATTTCTAGCATGATATTATCTATTATAATATCAAGCAAAACACCAAAATTTTTTAATTAAATTAATCTTTTTCTTTAAAAAATCTTAAATGCTTCTTAGATTATTTGAAAAAAAATAAAAAATTGATTCCTCCGAGGTTTGAACTCGGGACCTTCAGTGTGTTAGACTGACGTGATAACCACTACACTAAGGAATCGCTCGTGTTATATTTGAGATATAATAGGCTGATAGTGAATAAAATTGAATGCCTTAAAATTTAGTAATGTGTTATTATATATTTATTCATCATTTCATTTCATAAAATTGATGGATTAAAATTTATAGAAAATTAGATAGATTTATATGTACAAGGAAGGAAGGATAAATTATAACATGGTAATATTTTTAATTTATAGTTAGGAAATATAATTTATATTTATTTTTTAATATATTAAGTTGGTGTTTTCTTTCATTTTTTTTCGATTTAATTAATTTTTTTCAGCTACCCTATTTAAATAATATTTCAAAATTGCTCTTCTTGATCTTCATCAGAATCTTTGGGAATTTATGAACAGTTTCTAACTGTTTGTAATATACAATATGCTAAGTTGACCATTTCTTTGGTATACCTATTTATTTTATTAATCATATTTGTTTATTTGAAAAAATTAATAATAGTTATAATTAATTTGTTACTTCAAAGGGAGATTTTTAACTGAAGCTCTGCTTGCTTCATTTAGAAGAGATTAGTATTTCATAATCAAATCTAGAGAAAGCTCTTGCTATAAGAATTCATTACACTTTTCTAATTAATCTGTGTCACTACATTCAGCTTCTCC
This sequence comes from Tetrahymena malaccensis 436, assembly GCA_000231845.2. Classification (NCBI taxonomy): domain Eukaryota; phylum Ciliophora; class Oligohymenophorea; order Hymenostomatida; family Tetrahymenidae; genus Tetrahymena; species Tetrahymena malaccensis. Next base: position 817,124 of record JH719957.1, read on the forward strand.
ATCATCATCATTGTTGACAGATGGTATTTGCTCATCAACATTTTGGTTGCTAATATATTCAATATCGTTATTATTGCCACTAAAGCTAACTTCGACTTAATTTTCTTCTTCTGGTTATTAAACATTTTAATCTTAAACAAAAGACATTATAGAGCTTCTAGTATTTATCTATTCTTAACTTGTATTTTTCGTTCTTATTTCTTCTTCTATCACATCCATTTAAAATTTATTTTTATTCTTCTATGAGTTTAAATTATTTTCAATTAAAATTTCACTTTCTTACTAAACTTGCTCTTCTTAACATTCAATTTGAGACTCTTACTGTTCAATATCTTTACCTTTTTTTCCAAAATCTGAAAATATTTCATTTTTTAGTGATTCGATATGAGAGTTATTCTCTTTTTAGCTAATTTAACTGAATTCCTATATCTATTAAGTGGTAAGTTAAAAAGAAGGAGTAGATGTAGGATCAGTTTATAATACATTTGCACTACTTTTACTAATGTTCTCTTCTTAAGTATTCCTATTAATTCTTTTTTACTTTAAATCTTGCTTTATAGATCTTATATTTTAAACTATTCCTTAAATATCGACTTATGACCTTGAAGAGTTTTATGCAGATGTACTTTCAGTATTTTGTTATTTTATTTAGTTATTGTTTAAATTTATTTAAAGTTATTTATTTCTGGCAGTTTCAGCTACTTCAGTTTTAAGCTTTTATTCATTTTGGTCTTGGTCTTAAGTTTTTTATGTACTTTATTGCTAATTCTATTAAATTTTGGTTTAAGTATATTATTTTTAATTTTTATTTTTATCATCTTGTTAATGATTTTCTTAAGAAGAAGATGATTCTTTTTTCTCGATAGTCATTTTGTTATTAGATCTTTTAACACTTTCTACCTGGTTAATTTATTCATTATCTTTATTTTGATTGTCTTCAGATAGCTTTTTAATTGGTAAGGCTTGCACTTATTATTAAATTTTGATTTCATTTTTATTTTATTCTTATGGCTTTTCAAGTTTTTAATTTTAATCTAAAGGTTTAGAACTTTTTTAAATGACTTCCTCCTTTTTCTAGCCTTTATTTTCATTTTTTTAGTTAGAATTTTCCTCAGGTTAAGGTTTTTCCTTATTAGCAGGTTAGTCATTTTTCTTTAATTCATTTTATTAAGCAATTATTTTCTAATTCTTGGTGATTGGGCCTTATTATTTTTTATTTTCATTTTTGTTATCTTCATTTTACTTTTTTGTTTCATCTTTTATATTTTTAGTAATTTAATTTTCAAGATTTTTTTCTCCTTGAGGAGTTTATTGTTGTTGTTGTTGTTGGTCATCTTAGTTAGATGGTGTTTTGACACTTGTTACTGTAGAATTTTTTTCAAGTAGCTGTGGGACAAATTATTCTACTTTAGTCAGCTCTGGAGGCTACATAGATTCTCCATATGCTTCTAATTTAGCTTTTTAATCTATATTCGCTAATTGTTATTTTATATCTATTGTTTATAAAGGAGTACGTGACAATTTTATTGATTTGAAGTCGATTTTCGAAGAAGAGTTGCTCTGAATTAATTTTTCAGTTAATTCTTTACTCTTTTATTCTTCTTATGCTGCATTTTTTTTAAAAGAATTAAGTTCTTCCCATTATTTAGAGAATTGTGTGTTTTGATTCGTTTTAGTTTATTAATCTTCTTATTAAAGTTTATTTTTTTCAGTAAATTCAATAGAATCAAAGTTATGAGTACTGTAAGAACTTTTTGTTTCTTATGTAGGGATATATAGAGTGCTTTCTTCAGTTTAAGCCTTAGAAGCATTCTATTAATATAATTTTTATGAGACTTAGTTTTAATCAGCACTGGAAATATTGCTCCTATTTTAATTTTATTATTATAAAGTCTAATTTTTGGCATTATTTATTATTGGAGATTTTGATTATGACTATTAAAACTAGCTTACTTAAAAATCCCCTGTACTTTCGCATTTTTGTAATCTTAGCTTTTTGGCGAAATCTTAACCTACTTTATAACCTCCATCCTTTGAATTGCTATCTAAATCGTTCTTTTTTTTACTTTCAGAGCTATTTTAATATTATGTTCTATACCTAAAGCCTTAATTGAACGATTAATTCGAATTAGAATTTAAGGTAAGCAAACTATTTCTTACTGTATTTTAAACGCTACTAGGTTAGATATAACTTGAGTTTAAATCGTACTGCTAGTTTTAAGTAGAAAATAGATTTTCACCTAAGATAGAAGAGCTTCTAGAGTTTTTTTTCATTTTATCTTTGCTAAAAATAAAACTATCATCTGTATTTTCTATCATTAAACTATGATTTTCATATTAAGGTTTCTAATAACTTGTATTTCCCACTAAATTTGAGAATTTATAATAATTTTTAGTTCCCTGTTAACTTATAAACTGACTATCAGCAGCTTTTGAAGAATTATCATGAGAATAAACTCCTATTTGCTAATATTGATTTTCGTATAAACCATCTACAGATCTAAAATTGTTTCTCTTATTTGATAATGTGTTGGAAAAATAATCTGCTTGATTTTCTCTGCTTGAAGATTACCTGCTGTTATCATTAGACCTATAATAAATACAAATAATTTAATGGTGCTTAAAAAATGCTTTCTTTGAATTTCCAAATAAAAAAATAAATATGTTATGATCTTACAATAAACCATTTATCTCTTATTTAAATTTTTATATTTATAGTTTATTAGAGTGTTAACTCGCATTAGATCTTAGTTCGTTTGAATGCACATGAAAATTGGGACTGTAAAAAAAGTTATCAGCACCATCCTCTGCGCTATCAAAATCACTAAAAATATTAAGAGTATTACATTTTAAAATTATTTTTATTTACAAAATTACTTATCAAAAAAAGAAATTTATTGGTGCTAGTAGGATTGCATTGATGATAGTTTGTTTGGGGATGGATTATTATTATTATTATTATTATTATTAAAGCTATCGTAGTTTAAAAAAGATTATTATGTCGGCTACTTGAAGGCTAACTGTGATGTCTAGGAGTATGTATTGTGACCTGTGTTATTGCCATTAAATATGTTGCTGTTCTAAGGCTAAGTTTAGAATTTCTAATTGTAATTTTAAAAATTTTATAATTTATTTTATTTTCTATCTGGTGATTCAAAAATGCTTCCTACAATATTCTCTGCAGTAAGTGAGTCTCTAACATTCAAATTTAAAAAACTTCTCTCTGCTGTGCTCCCAGTAAATTGAGATAAATTGCTTCCAAACATAGAAGACTAATTATTCTATTTACCCTTCAAATCAAATATCTTGATATAATTTTTAAATAAAATATGAAAAATGTATTTCCTTTCATTCATTAAATATCTAATGAATGATTATTGATTGATAGATAGATAAATAAATTAATTTTACTTCGTTCATAGCGATATCTCTCCTTAAATCACTGGCATTTGTGTTTAAAAAGCTTGTTGGCTTTTAATTAAACTAATTTTTTACATAAAGCCAATTAAATTTCTTTCTTATTTTGATTGATTAATTAAATTACATATGACATTTTTACAACCACTATATTTTATCCTACCTACCTATTTTACTTATTTCTATTTGTTAGTTTATTATTTTTTCAATTTTTGTAAACTAAAAAGAATATTAAATAGTTAGTTTGTGTATTTTTAAATTTTGTTATTTTTTAATCAATTTTTAATTTCAAGTATCTTTATTTTCAAAGTTATTTACTATAACTATAAGGTAAGAAAAATTTATATCAAATACTAAAAATTGCTGTTATCAGCCAATTAAACAATAACTTGAATCACTGTGCAAAAAAATAAAATTATAAATGTGGTCTTAAAAATATTTGGTTTTTGTATTAAAATACTGTCAATATTAATATTTATTTGTTTTTGATGCAAACTAAATTTTTAATCAATTTTAGTCATTTAACTTTCAAAAAAGGAAATATGTAATTAAAGTTATGTTAAGAATAAAACACTATCTAAAAATCAAAAAAATATAAAACACATTATAAACAAAGACATTTAAGACATAATATCAACAAAAAAATGTTGGTATATTTTGATTCTTATGTTTACTTTGAATATTTGTATTAGAACATTTTGGAAAATGTTTTGCAAAACAATTTTTTCTGCTTTAGAATAAATAAAACTGGTTTTATGAAAATATTCGTTATTTTAATTATTTATTAGAAGTTAAGAGAATACACTTTTTGAGTTAGTTTTTAAATTAAAATTTTTTTTTTAAGTATTAATCAAAGCTATTTAAAACATTTCTAATAGTGGATGTTAAAGAAATACTCAGGATCATTTAGGAAATTAAGTTTAGTTTTTTAAAGTAATACATTTTTGGTATTTTAAACAAATACGAACATTAACTTACCCCAGCAGTTAGATTAATTTATGCAGATCCATATACTTTCTATAAATATCTCTATCAGCTAAAGTGTAACATTATTTCATAAGACAACAATATTTTGATAAAATAGTAACATATTGAAAATTATTCAAGTAAATAATATGACATTATTTAATATTTTATAATTAATGCTTAGTAAAAAATCATATCTTTATAATAAAGATTGTAAAAATAACTCACTGACTTTCTAACTATTTAATATAAAGTATTGAAATAATTTAAAACTATTTTGAATATGAAAATCATTCATAACTATTTAATTTTTAAAATATAAAAATCTAAATTTCATATTGAATTTTGAAATATAAAAATATTTTAGTATTTTAAGAAATGGATTTGAGAATAAGAGATATCATCTTAAAAGTGAAACAAATAAAAATAATTAAAATGTAAAACTAAGTTTTGTAAATTGAAAAGATGATTGATTCGTTTACTAATTTATAATAATTTAAACTATTTTAAATTTTAAAATGATTAAATTAAAAATATTTAATTTAATATTTGATGTGTATATGAAATAAAAATTTAGATATTAAAAATAAATGTACTGTTTTGAATCTATCAACTAATTAATTTTCGATTGTTTTTGCTTTCATAATATAAAACAATTAGCACTTTAGTGTTTTTACAAATGATTAAGGATTATTTATTTATTTACTTTTTTTGTTTGTTTGTTAGCTAGTATTTGAAATGTCAAGATTCAGAAAAACATTAATTAGTTTATCGCAGATATTATGATAAGTTTTGATACAAATAATAAAGAGAAGAAAAGAAATAAAATGAAAAATAAAGAAGCTCTTTATTGATTAATCGAATTATAAATTATAAGTGTTAAAAAGATAAAGAAAATCTAAATAAATAAAAAAGGAATTTTAGTAAATAGTCTCTTAAAATGGCCTAAAGTAAATCCTTCTTTTTCTAGCTCAAAGAATATCAAAGATATAAACCATTTTTTTCTTTCAAAAAAATTAGCTGCTCATCAAAATAGATATCAAGGTGGTCTTTGCTATGCCTAATGCAACGAATTATTCTCTGTAATTAATTTTCCATCAGACATATCCAAAAAGCAAATTATAAAAATCAATAAATGAGATTAGATTCAAATTAAATTAAATAATAAAGATAGTGCTATCAAATTAACTCATTTTTAAATATTAAATATTATAGTTCTGGAATCCTTCCATTCAATAATGCTGGAAGGGTTGCGATTTCGGTGTTGGCAGAGTCAACGATCCTGAAGGAAGGTATGGAAAATTTATTCTTTGAGTCAGCCTTATATTTCTTTTTCTGCCTTTTATTTTTATTTGCTTGTGTGTTTGTTTGTTTGTATATTCAAAGAAAGCAAGCAAGCATACAAAATATAAAGCAAATTTTGAAGCATATCTTAAATATAGCATTGAAAATAACGAGGCAGCTTAGATTTTTAGATTTTGAAATTGCAGATATGAAAAGGATATAAATTAAAATATTTTTCTGAATTATTTAGAATCGAAGCTCAATAAATGTGCAAAAGATGGGCTGCTGAATTATACTGGACTTACAAGGGTGAACTCGGTAGACTCATTAATTTAATCATTAATATATATTATTTTAGAATCAAGCGCAATCATAAATGATTATTTTTATTTGAAAAAATTTGCAATAAATATGATAATATTTTACATAAAAATAGACACTATCAAGGATTTGAGAGTCCATGCTGATATGTATCCTACTACTCCTTAAAATGTTTACAGAGCTTGTTTAGCTGGTGTCCGTAGATAAAAGTTCTGAAAAAAAAAACATGTTTGGCTAGTAAGTAAATTGATTTGGTTGAGAGTATATTAGCAAGTAAATGAAATCAATCAAGCAATTGCACTGTAAAAAACAAATATAAATAAATTAATAGGATATTAGTTGAAGAATTAGTTAGTTAAATTATTCTTTAAAAAGAAATATTCTTTAAATCTTATTGTTGTCATATGTGTTCTTAATGTGGCAAGGTATACATAATCGACAACACCATACAATTATGCAAATTATCATTAATTTACAAGCAATTTATTTTATTTAGATAGGGAATTTTTTAAATTTTGTAGATATTTTCTAAAAATGTTTTAAAATTTTAGTTAAAATAGTAGCTTTTATTTTCAATTTTGTCATTAATATCACAAAAAAGATGAATTCTTAATTTAATGCTTAAATAAAAATAAATAGTTAATCTATAAATATTTATTATTTTGCAATTAAAACATATTTTTAAAGTATTTCAATTAAAACATTTTTAGTATTAAATTTTTTACTTATTATTTATTTATTTATTTATAAAAAGTAAAATTCTATTTTCTTTTTTGACTATTTAATAGCAAAGCAATAGCTTTCTCTAAATTAAAAATCATAAAAATTTGCTTGTTTGATTGATTGATTTCTTTGTTTCTAAATATCAATTTTACATTTAATCATTTAAAATAATATTCATTAAAATTAATTTATTTTCATTAAAATTTATTTGTTCTTTATTTAATTCTAAGAAAATTTTATTAGAAATAATTAATCTAAATAAAATTAATTTTGCTTTACTCAGATATTTAAAATATATACTGCAAATCTTAAGAAAAATAATTAACGGTTGGTCCTTGATAAAAATATTTTACAATCTTTAAAAAATAAGAAGAAAACAAAAATATTCGAGATAGTTTTAGAAGTGATTAAAATTAATTTAAATTTATAACATTCAATAGATTGCAAATAAATTTTTGATAGTTTTTGTAAAATTTATAATTATTTTTATTATAAGGGTAACATTGTTAATTAAAGCACATATTAGTATCATTTATAAGATAATCTAAAATTATATTAATCTATGGATGAGAGTGGATAGGTGGATGAATAAATAAATATCTAACATTGAATTATAGTTTTATAAATCAGGAATTGGATAGTTCACTTATTAATTATAGGGTTCTTATTCATACCAGAGTTTGGAGAACCTCCCCTTGGACTACCTGGGTTAGTATTAGTAATAGTTTTGTTAGCCAAGAAGTTATATCCATACTTAGGTACCTAAAAATTTTTAGGAGAACCTCCACTATTATTTGAGGATAAGTTAGGTAAGTTATTATTAATACCACCACTTTTTTTAATTGGATTCTAAGCATAATTGTATTACATAGCAGTTGTATTAATGTTATTGTGACTATTGTTTGGAGAGTAATTTGGTGGTGAAGGATTTTAGTTTTTAGGAGAAGATTGCTTATTAGATACATTTTAAGGTGCTTTAAAGAAAGGTTAATAATTAGTTGCTCTAGGTGAAGATTTTCCTGAGCCAGAATTGGAGATAGCAGCTGCAACATTTTATTAAGATATTTACATCATTTTCTATTGTAATTAATTAAGAGGAGAATTTTATCTGTTCACCATTTATAAATTTGCTGGGCTTTAAGATTTTTAAGAAAAGGGAGCATTTTTAGTTGAGTAAGCCTTAACATTTTCATCCATATGATTATTTTAATGTATGAAGTTGCTGTTTACATTTTCTCTTGGAGAAATATTATTGATATTCATATTAGCTACAAGGTTATTGTTTTAGTTGTTTACTTGCTACTAAATACCGTTTTAATATTAATATTGTTATTATTATTACTACTATTGTTATTGCTACTATTAAACCTATTTATTCTAACTAATTAAATTATTTTGCATATTGACTTAGCTCTATAAAACATTTTCGTTTCGTGATGCAATATTTATGGGTGAGTAGTTCTATTGTCTAAAAGGCTATTGAACAGGAATTTGCTATGTCATTTATTACTATTGAATAGATTAAACATTTATCTATTGAGGCATCTAAGAATTATTCTTTAATTAAGTAATAAAATAATTTTAAATCTAAATTAAAGCAATTATAAATTATTTACTGTTAGTCTTGGAGAGTTTGCTTTTGTGTGTTCAAGAGTGTCAATAGCTATCAATACGGGATTTTATTAAGTTTCTGCTTCTCTGTTGAACTCATATCCAAAAAAGTTTCTATCAAGCTATCAACAAAAGTAAATCTCATTTAATATATATTTTTAAAAAAAATCAATTACCTTAATATTTTTTTTCTTTTTGTCATCATTGCCCCATGGATCGCCTTCTTCATCAAATTTATCGAAATTGCTTACATCTTCACTTGACTTAACCTTAATTTTTACAAGTAAAAAGTGATTAGGTTTACTATATGGTTTATATATATATTAGTTAATTACTTCGGGGATATATGGAGGAGTTTTTTCTCTCATTCTTTTCCAATCTACACCAACAAAGAAAGGATGAATTTTAATTTCTGTCACACCATTTATACCTAGTCTTTCAGAAGAATCAGCAATTAATTTCCTGATTAAATCTGCAGCAGCTGGAGATAAGTTAGCTTCTGGAGGGATTTAAAAAGTTTTTTTCCACTACATAATTTTTTAGCATGTGATAGGAGGTTCATCACTAAAGAAAGGAGGATAACCTACTAACATTTCAAATAATATAACTCCTAAGCTCCACCAATCAACAGTTTCTGTGTAGCCATTTTGCCCAAAAACTTCTGGAGCAATATAATCAGGAGTTCCTACTGTAGAAAATGCAAGCTATATTATATAGTTTTAGCTATCAATTATTTGATTAGATTAAATATAAATTTACTTATCTATTTCTTTAATAGTTAGCTGGTCTTTTGGTTAAAAGCACCTTAGGATCTAATTTTGCAGCATCGATATTTTCTTTTTTACCAAATTCAATTTTAGGCTTGATTTCCTAGTTTTTATTTATTTTGTAAAATTAATTTATTCTTTCAAAATATAAATTACTGTTTGCTTGCATAAACCGAAATCAGATAATTTAATATGGCCATCCTTAGCAATAAGGATATTATCAGGCTTTAAGTCTCTGTGAATATAATTCATTTTATGAACAGAATCTATGGCCAAAACAAGTTCTGCAGTGTAAAACTTAGCTTCCTCTTCTGTGAGTATGTCCTTCTTAATCAGCACATTCATTAAATCTTTATTTAAAAAGCCAATTAATTTTCTAAAAAAAAAAAATATAATTGCTTACCTCCACCTGCTAAGTATTCCATGACTAAATAGAGGTACTTCTCATCCTAATATTTATTAAAAATTATGCTAGATTTTTCATTTTATTGGTAAGAAGCTGATAAGAAAATAGATTTCCTTTGCTTATTTCTAAAAATTAAATCGTTGAAACTGAATTTTTTTCTCAATTTATTGTTTTTTGAAGATGAGTTTTTGATAGAAGGTGACTAACTAAATTCAGTTGTCATTTATTAAAATGCGAAGAATCAATTTTAGATTTATATTTTATCATTTGCAATAAAGAAAAATAACTAATATTTGAAAAGAAATAAATGAAAAAATAATGAATTTTAACAGTGCTAATTAATATTTAAAAATAAGCTATTTATTTTAATTTAGAATTAAGGATTGCTTGCTCGCTTATTTGCTATTAATAATGTATTCACTATTTTTGAAATGAATAATAAAATTGAAGACCTTTATCTCTATTTGTTTGTTTGTTTATTTTTTTTTCAGCTTTAATAGATATACGTATTTAAATGATAAAATGGTAATTACTTAAAACGAGCTTTTCAACTCAACTATCCATGGATTTCCTGTTGATGATAAAACTTACTATTCAGATCTTATATGCCCAATTTAAGTTTTATTAGACATTTCTAATTTGTTCATTCTTTTTATAGCAACTATCTCTTATGTTTATTTATCTCTACAAACTCTTACTTCACCGAATGCACCTCTTCCAATAATACTTACTGGATCATAGTCTTTTGTCCCTTTTTTTTATCTCCTATTATTAAGAAGGAAAAACGAATTCAAATTTTTGTAGGTATATTTTCAATTTTATTTAGACTATCATAGAAAAGAATAATTTAACATCTAACATTGGCTTAAACTTAATGTCTCTTATTAAAATTTTAAAAACAAAAAAAATATATTACAATCTTCTATTATTTTCAGACTCTTTTTACAAAACATCTCTTTTGATTATAGTTTATTCTTAAGGTGTAAATTGCATTTCTTACATTTTCTTATTTAATTCATTCCAGTATTCTTTATTTTCTCTCTCTTTTTAGAGCATCATAGCATATTTTCCTAATTTAAAATAAATTTAAGTTAAATTGATTAACTAAAATGATAATTTTTACTTTCTATGTAAGCTTTAGCAGCCTCGGCCCTATCTTTAGTGGCAGCTGATATCTAAGGTTCCTTTCTTCTAACAGGAACCTATTGTTACTGTTACTATTAAGCCTACTATTGTTACTACTAATTAATTTGATTCATTTACTGCTAGGTAATCTATTACTACTATGTCTACTATTGTTATTACTATTGAATACCAGCTTATATTTGCTAATTCTGATTCATTTTAAATGCTGCAATTTAAATTTATTTATCTGCCCTCTTTTGGTCGTTTCAAACAGTACACTTTATTTATTTTATATCTTTAAAAGTAGTATTAATTGTTTTGCTTTGTTTATCTTTATTTAAAGAGTTTTATGCTTTTAAATTTGTATAATCTGTTTCTAATTTTTTTTTCTTTGTTTTTCTGTTAATTATAATGTCAAAAATTGACTCATCACTCAAAAATCAATAGTAAATAAATCAAAATATACTTCGTATATTTTTTTAAATGAATTATTTTTGAAAATTAAAAGGGTTATTAATTGCAATTTCATTTAAATATAAGTAGAAAAAACTACCTTACATGATGATAACTAGTGTTTATCTCAACTTAACATGTACAATTAATTATCAAATTAATTTTCATCAAGAAATTTCATAGATTAATAATAAATTTAATTGCATAAAAATTAAAGTAAATCTACTATCAAAAAATAATTTGTTACAAATAAATAAGCTTAATAATTTTTTAATAAATGTTATTAAGTTTAATTTTTTATGTATATTTTCTAAAATTTAATTAAAAACAATAATTTACCATACAAGCAATTTGAAGCTATTCATTCATTTACTACCTTAAAATTTGGATAACAGGTTTTATATGCTGATTCAAAAATTTTTAATTTAATCCTACAAAATATTAATAACTATAATTGGAATAGTTTATTTTAATAGTTTGAATTTTATTTTTTATATTTTTATATTTTTAGTTAAGAATTTTTTAAAGTAAAATTTATTTTTAAGATATTACATGTTTATTTAAAATTTTTAAATTCTAAAATCTAAAATAAAAATGATATTATCATCATAAATAGGAGGAATACTAGAATCCTATTCATAATTAAATATGAGAAAATTTGATGTAATCCTCTGTCTATTTTCTTAATTTAAATATTTATTAAATTAAAACTTAGATTGAAAGGATTTGTTCAAAAAGACAAGAGATTTATTTTTGAAAAAATAAATTAAAATATACTCAAAAGAAATAATTTAATCCAAAAAATACTTTAAATAGTTTATTTTAATAAACTTTTAAAAGTTGAAATAATAAAATTTTTGGAGTTGAGCTAAATGAAATTGGGTAGGAGGTATTTACAAAAGAAAGAATGTAAATTGAGGCTTTTTTTAAATAAGAAAAAATAATTATCTTTTTCTCGTCAAAAATAAATTTTTTTTATGGCATAAAATCAGAATTGATATTAAAAGAAGCAAAAGAGAGAGACAAAAAAAAGACAACAAATTAATTAAAGAATATGAATAGATATGTCATACTTTATAAATAATTTAAAACAAGCCAATATAATTAATTTTTAGCTATGCAATTATATTTACTATTGAAAATCATATTATTAATTTGATTATTTTAAATTGTCAAAATTTATTTGATTAATAAAAATAGAAACCTTTCAAGAGATATTACTAAGCCATCAAATAAATACATTTTAACAAGATAAATGTTTAGTTGCTGTTTTTCAAAAAATGAAAAAAATGAAGGAGATAAAAACAACTAAAAGAAAAGATAACTAAGCAGTTAAATTAATATGAAATCAATCAACTTGAATGATACATCTAATACTTAAAATTAAGATACTAAACATTATACAAGTAATCTAACAGGAAGCAAGACAGATACTTAGAATAATGTAAATATGTATACTGGAAAGAATATTTAATAGGCGTAAATATCAGAAAAGAGCATATACTCTCATTTGAATAGTGAAAAGAAAAACCATAGAGATACGATAGAAACACATAATAACAATAATTATAATAGTTTTTTTACATCTGGCATGAATACGCCGAATTATGATTATAATTTCAAAGGATAAGATATTAATGAATCTGATAAAAAAGGTAACTAGTAAGGAAATACTGAGAAGGATAAAACAATAGCCTGTTCTTTAGATGCGAATAACTTAGAACACTTTTAAAAAATATTTGAAAAAAAGTAAGTAAAGGATTAACAATTCATGTAGCAAATAGACCAGTAAGTAAGGCAAAAATTTCGTTTGAATAATTATATTTTTTTGAGAGACTTAGGAAACAAGTACGTTACGCTTGCTTATTGCAGTAGTTAAAACTTTTATATAAATGTTGGAACATTTAATCATTCATATACATCAAATAAGAGTACGCAGAGTATCTTAAATAACACTAGTTTATTATTCAAAGCAGCTCCTAATTAGAATTTAAATGTTTCCAAGCAAATAAATACTAGCTAAGATAGTATAAATTCTTAAAACAACACTTCTGTCTTTACTAATTCTAAAATATAAAACAACAATGTTGATTTTTTAAGCTACTAAAATCTCTATGCAAAGTTTAAAGTAGATATAGATTAGACAGAAAATTTTACTCCTTAAAAAATTGCCTTTCATATTGCTTAAAAGTTTAAAAAGTATCCTATTTTAATTGATGCCTGCTGCGGTGTAGGAGGAAATACTGTGCAAGTAATACTAATAAAACGCCTTATTACCATTTTATAATTAAAAATATTTCTTTAATTTTGAAATTTTTCTCTAATAAAAATTAGTTTTCTAAAATCAATAAATTTGTATTTGCTGTTGATAAAAGCTCTAAGGCACTCAAAAGATGTATAGAAAATGTAAAAAACCACAAACAAGACATCTCAAATATAGAATTTATCTAAGCAGATTTTTTATCATTAGAATGTGGCGAATTAGGCCAATCAAGAGCTGATATTGTGTTCTTAAATCCACAAATAGATATGATTTCTGAAACAGTAAAACCTGACATCCTAAAGCACTCTTCTCCTAATATCTTAAAAGCAATGAAAAATGCATACAGAATGTCGAAAAACATAGCTATCCTGCTTCCCTATTACATAGACATAAATTAAATTCCTATTTTAATGGATAAGTTTTACAGAAGCTACAGAAATTTTCCTCTGTAAATAAATTTAAGCATTTTTATTTTACTAAATTCTTAACTCAATTTAAAATATAAATAATATTTCTTAGAGACATGATCTAACATCACTGCCCTCATATTGAAATTATTTACATGAATGGAAAAATAAAGTATTTCTTGATATTATTAGGTGATGTATCAAAGGTATTTACTTAGTTATTTAGTTTATAATTTAAATTTAGATAAGTTAACTATCTAAATTCAATATTTCTTAAAAATAGATATCTTAGGAGGATGAAATTAAATTTCTCTAAGAATACATAAGAGATAATAGTTACTATAAAGGACCTTATGAAGAAAAAGTGTTAGATTTGTTAAATAATGTATAAAGAAAAGTAGGTATGTTTAGATTGATTAGATGCCTAGCGAAATCTATTGACATAAATGATCTTTAGAAGTAAAAAAATTTGCTAAATTCTTTTATTGATGAACTGCTAAAAGAGGGCGTTTTCCATGAAAGAGAAATCAAAAATATTTTTAATATAACTAACAATTTTTCTAATGTTTGCGATAGTGCTTCTGACTTAGTAGGATCACCAAACCAATTTCCAAATAGTTTAACATCTTAATAAAGCTTTTAATTAGAATTTTAATATGGTACTCTATAATAATCTCAAGAGTTAAATTAGTAATCCCCTAAAGCTACTAATTCAAAATAAGTATCTTTTGATAAGGATTCCTAAAACAACTCACTTTAAGGAGGAGTAGTAGAAAGTAGTCTAGGAGATTTATTAGAAATGAAAGATAGTGTAAGTGATTAATATATTTCAGACTAACACTCTGAAATTGAAAGTGATTTCTATATTGATGAATTTAATAATATTCCAATAGATGGTAATAAAATTAATTTAAATATAAATAATCAAGTAAAATCAATTTGATTAGACATACCTATTTCAATAATATTAAAAAATAAATATTAGTAACCTAAATAATAAATAATAAAATTAATTATCAAATCAATAAAGAAATTTATGGATAATATAAAGCTTTATTAATAATAAAATAAATATATTCAATTGAATTTAATTCTAATTTAAATAAATAAATTTATATGCATATGCTTACATATAAAAATGATTGAGCGGTAGAGTAAGTAATATATTTTGCACATAAGTAAATATTTATCAAAAATTATTATCTCTTAAATTAACAATCAAAATATTAAATCTAAATTTAAGAAATAAATAAATAAAGAGTTTTTTTAATCAATAACTCATCACATTAAAACTAATTTATTTATTTCAAAATTGTTTTCTTTCAAAGATAAGCTAAATTGGTTTAATCTTTTTGAAATATATTTTAGAATAATATAAAAAACTAAAAAACAATTATCTAAATAATATTTAGTTATATGGCATATTTACCATAAAAATAATTTCATTAAAAGAATTTATGAAATTTAATTAAAAACCACTAAGCTTCTGTGAATCAATTATCCTTTCTTATAATTATCTTTGTTTTATATTTAAAAGTAAAAACAAAATTTTATGGGATTTCCTTCAATTAACTTCATTATCTTTTGTTTACGGAATATTTAATTGTGTAAATCTACTTAATTATGAATTATTAAATCCTAAAATAATTTCACTTTTAAAAATATATGAGTATTTTAATGAAAAAAATTCAATATAATTCATAAATTTTGATTATTTATTATAAAAAAGCTAAATCTGATTGAATAGAGCAATTTTTCAAACTTTATTTCTAAATTTTTGATAAAATAATATGAATTTATCAAATTACTTCTTACTTATTATGAATGCTAAAAATAAAAAAAATCTTAAAACAATTTTATTTAAAATGCATAATACTACCTAACAATAAAGACTAATTATTTTTTATGAAAATAAATTAGACAAAATTCACAAATATTGTTTGTAATTTAAAAAAAGTAAATTCTTATTTAAGAGAATAATTTGTGAAATTTTATCTATAAAAAATATAATAAAATAATAATAGCATAAATAAATATAGACAGTTGTTTAAATACCTCTTTTTTGTTTATAAATGAAAATCAATTTATTCTTAAAATTAAAATTTTTTATTAAGACCTTTAATCTTTTATAAAAATAAATTCAGTTCAATTTAATTATTAAATTTAGTTTTGTTTATCTAAAAAAAGTAAATATGATTTATGATAATAGCTGATTTGATTTAGATTTCTTTACGAAATATTTAATAAAATAATAGCACAAAGTAATACATAATTATGTAAATACTATTTAATGGTTGTTGATTAATTAATTCTTAACATAAATAAATTATTAGTAAATTAATTTAAATTTTTTAATAATTAGTTTAGATTTTTATTAGATTAAATTAACTTTTTTACATAATTTTATTATTATTATCATTCATTATTCAAATATACTAAATTATTTCAGAAATATTTATTTTTTTTCAAACTTTTAGTTGTAATTAATTATTTAAGTAATCACTCACTCATTCATCCTCAGCTTATAAGTGAGCCATATTTTTTTAAGTTTTCTATTTAATTTGATATATCCATAGGAGACAACCATGTATCTTTTAATATCTTTAATTTTAAAGTTAATTCTAAATCTAGAATAAATAAATTAATTAATAAATTTACCTAAGATGCATTTATTCTTTCGTTGTTATTCGTGTTTAGTATTTTTTATATTAAATATTTTGCTCCTGTAGAAATGTTAGATGGGAATTTAGCTTCTCCTCTTTGTATTTCTTTAAAAAGTGTTTTATCATCTATACCTTTAAAAGGAAAAGTACCGCACAGCATAACATATAAAAGAATACCAGCAGCCCATATATCTACTGGCTACCCATAATATTCTTTTTTAGCTACTATTTCAGGTGCCATATAACCTAAATTAATTTTAAAATTATTTTACTAATTGAAAATAACATTTTATAATATTTACTTGGGGTTCCACAAAAAATAGACAGCTTTTTTTCTGGTGGAATGATGATGGAAAATCCAAAATCAATAATTTTAACATTATTTTATTTATCAAGCAGTATATTTTCAAGCTTGATATCTCTATGTACTATATTTTTAGAATGTAAATACTCTATGCCTAATATTAATTATTTGAATATTCTCTTTGCTTCATTTTCAGGAAGCCTTCTTCCGCTGTGTTGTTTCAGGTATGAATGAAGCGAGCTTGATCCTACATATTCCATTACTAAGTTAATCTTAAAGTAAAAATTATTAAAAGTAGAACAATTTAAATATTAGTTATTTTTAGTATGTTCATTCAAATCAAATCAAATTAATTAATTTTGTTGTATGTGAAAGTGGTTGGTGAAATTATTATTCAATATATTTAAATTTGAGCAAGGATTTAAATAAAATTTTCTTAAAAATGCTAAAGAGCTCTCAATTGCTGCTACAATATTAATTTTCAAAAAATTAAATAATTACATGCTTTTGGGTGTCTATTGTTTTAAATAATTTTATACAGTGGTTGTGATCCAGCTTCTACAATATTTAAATCTCTCTTTAGACATTTTTCTTCTTCTAAGGATCAAATAATTTATATTTTTCGTATAGCTTAACTGCAACCTTAATTTTGTTGACTTTATCTTCACCAAGTTTTACGGTTGCATAGCTTCCAGTTCCTTTAATGATATTTTTAGTAAAAATTATTTTAAACCTAACATTTTTTCTTTGAGAAATAGCTTTATTGTGCTAAGTAATGAATGAATGAAATTAAATACCTATAACAGGACCTAATGTATAATTTTCTAGTTAATTTATAGAGTTTGAGGTTTAAGTGATTGGTGATAGACTTCCCTATTATATATTAGTTGTTGTGATCTTGCTTGAGTCCATCATTACTTTTTTTACATTTTCTTTGTCTTAAGTCTATTTATTTAAAAATTTTAGTTAAATAAGAGTAGAAATAACTTATTGCTTAAATATTTTAAATTATCTACAATTTATCTAGAATTTCTCATAGAATTCAAAGAAGACTCTCTGCGCCCTGAAGATACTGTATTATTACTGTTTGCAGGTTTTAGAACATTTTTCATAGAACCAATTAATTATTGCTCCTTTGAGCTAGTGGTATTCTTTAAATAAGGAATAGCAGTTAGGGTATTTGGCTTTACTCTGCTAACTGGTGGCTTTGAAAAGCTACTAACTAAGTTTTCATCCCTTACTATTTTTTTTGAGGCTAGTAGCTAGAGCTCTTTTTCAAGCATTTAGGCTTATCTTTCAATCTAAGCTTTCTTCTCCTTCTACAAAAAGTACATCTTTCTCTGTTTACCTTTACTTTTATTATTTTTGTTGCTTGGTTGAAAGATAATATTTTTATTAAGTAAATTTAAAAGATGTGATTTTCTGATTGTTTATTTATTTCTTCACTTTGAAATGTTTTTCAGATTTTATGATTTAATTTTTACTAAATTCTCAGCCCATATAAAAAAATATTTAAAACCAACAATTTTTTCTTAACTACCCACTTTTTATTGATTAGCTGTTAAGATTAAATACATTCATCAATATAAGCTTTCTCAGCTTAATTTAAATACATATCAATCAATATCTATGTTTTAATAATCTTGAATTATTTTTTTCTAAAAAATATATATTTAATTAATTAATAGTAGAATAAATGTTAACATTTTTTTATGTTAAATTTGAAAAGACTAAATATGAATTATTTAAAAGAGCTATTGCCAAAATTTTATTTCAGAGATTATAAATAAGTAACACAATAATATTAAAATTTTCTTTCTTTAAATTTGCAATTTAAATATATATTTTTTGTAATAATATAACAAATACTGATTTGAATGGTTTTTTTAAAATTCATTCGATTCTTTAAAGTGAATGATTTATTTTAATTAAAAAAATATTTTTAGATAAATATTAGATTTAATAAGATAGTGATGACAATCTATTTTTACTAAAATTATAATTGATAAGAATTTAAACTCAAGTTTTAAAAAAACTTTTTCTACTTGCAATTGATTAATATGGAATTTTACTATTTCTAAAATTCAAAATATTTTCAAATGTTTTATTTTATTATTTGAAAAAATATTATATTATTTAGAGTCTAATTTCAAGAGGTAATTTAATTTAGTGACTGATTGTTCATTTCACTTTCTAAATCTATCTTGTATCTTGAAGATTGGGTGCAAAGCTTCATAATAAATGCCAAATTAAGGATAGATTGCTTGTTAGGTAGTCTAGCTAAATCAAATCTTAGATCCTTAACCTGCTGCAGTGCTAAATAAATATCTAGTAGAATTTTTAATGATTTTTGATTAAATCAAATAAAATTAAAAAAAAAAGAAAAAAATGTTTTGGTACAGGTTTCAACCTAAAAAGTTTAAAAAAATAAAAAATGTTTAATCAAAAATTTAATTTTTTGATATCATAACCTACAATTTTTTATCGAGCAATTAATAAATTTTCTAAAAAATAACCTGGGCAAAAAATTAAATTTTTTAATAAATGTTTTACAATTAAATTATTGATAAAAAAATATCATATAAAAACTCTCTGATTTATATAAATTTATAATTTATTAATTTGCATATTATCAAAGTGATTTCAAAATCAAATTTATTATGCTCAATATCAAAAATAAAATACTGAATTTGAGTTTATAAAATATAATAAATAAAAAACTTTGAAAATTTATAAAATGTGTATTATTCTATTATATTTATATAAATTTGTTAAACAAAATAAGAAAGTAATAACTTTTAATTTAAAATTTAAAATAATGTATTCTTGTTTATTTTAAAATACATTCGCAATAAAAATAAGATACAAATCAAATTTAATTTTAGTTAAATATTTTTTTAACTTATCTGGGAAAAAAACTAAAATATAACATCATTAATTTAACTTTAACATTTACTGATTTTTATCAATTAATTAAATCATTTAGAGGATACATTTTATTAACTTTTTTTGATACAGTTTCTAAATACCAAAGATTTATTTTTAAAAATTAAAAAGTTATTAATTTACAAGTAAATTTGTGTTTATTTTAAAGTTTGAGTTATTATTTGTATATAATTAAATTAGAAATCAAAATATTTCTTTTAATTTACTTGGCTATTATTCTTATGGATCTTTTAAATTTTTAAAATTTCATTCCTTAGTAAAAAAATATAGGAATATAGGCTTAAAATAACTCAATTAATGAATGTATGATGAAATTTACTTGCTAAAATTTATGGCCTGAATTTTCTTATTTAATCTAAATAATAGATCTTAAAAATTAATTTATTTGATTCGCTAAAAGTAAACAAAGAAATTATTAGATAAAAGCTTTTATATGGATTCAGAAGATTTAATGCAAAAATCTTTAACAATTAGACCAATAAACGAAAAACTAAACTATAGGGTGAGGAGCGTGTCTACTTCAGCTTCAACTAAGTGTAAAAGCTCTTAATTTATTTATAAATTAATTTAAACTTATTTAAAAAGAGAATGATTCTAATAGATTGAAGAACTAATCATTTCTTAGTAGAAAAAATGATATTTTTGAAAGACCAAAGAACTAAAATTCTGCTTAAAAGATCTTTAAAATCACCAAAATTAATTAAAAAAATGAAATTAAAATAGAAGATTAATCTACAATAGGCTCAATAAGACCAAAAAATTACAGCATATTTAGCAATAGCTCCAATATTTCTAGCTCTTAAACAAAATATTCTTAATTATAAGAAGATTAATCATAAGATTATATTTTATATAAAAAGAGCATTAGACAACGTAAAAGCAGTGTGTGCAGTTCAGCATCAAATCAAAACTCCTTAAATTTTAATTTAGAAACAGATCATACTATACCCTCTTAAAATGAATAAAAAAATTAAAGTGATAGTCCTTTAAGCTCTTGTAAAAAAAAAGTAGAATTAAATATAGAAGCATTTTAAAAGCAGCGAGTTAAAAATTTTAACACTCTAAGAAATCATACAAGCATAACTAAAAAGACTGATAGGTATTAACATTTTGCGGAGGATTCTATTATAGATGAAATACCTATTGGTAGTGGCATTAAATCTCCTAAATCTAATTGCAGCACAAAATGTAGTCCAAGATTCAGAATGTTAAGTTTTTATTCAAATTAAGATTACTAGTAGAATTTAGAAAGTAGATGTTAGTAGTAAAAAATTCTATAAAAATAATAAAGGACTTATTTTTATGATATCAAAAAGTATTTATTTAATTGCTATGATGAGTACGATTATAAGCGGTTTGGTACTGCTCTTAATTAAGATTCTCCTTTAAATTATAACTATCTAAAAGATTTTATTCATATAAACGAGAAGTTTGTTTCAGATCATTTATCTTTCTAAATAACTTCACTTGAGAAAATGCATATAAATAACTATCGAGTTTCAATAGATTGCCTTTTAAAATTATAGATAGCTAAAAAAGATGCCTAGAATATATAAAATTATATAAGATAGTTAGAAGTTGACTATAACTAAAAATAAAAAAGCTTTAATGCAATTTTAAGAAATAAAATGCTTAAATTTAATATTGCTGACGGAAAAATTTAGCTGAATGAAGGTGATTTTATAAAAAGTCCTTTTGACCTAGTGTTAATTATTGACTATAATAATGAATTCTAAAATCAAATTCAATCAGTTGTGCAATAGATTTTAGACTAATCAAATTAACATTGCAGAATTTGTCTTATTTTCCCTGATTTTAGTAGAGGTAAATGTGTGAGAACCGATTTAATCTTGTGCAATCATGAAAACAAATAAATTCTTTAAGATCTTATTTAAAAGCACCTTTTTAATTGCTAAATAGATAAAATCAATGAGAATGATTTTAGTTAACATGAAAACGAAGAGGAGCAGAAAAATGATAATTAGAATAATTGTTCGTATTTTTAATTTTTAAAATCAAAAGCAGGATTTAATGAAATTGCTTTGTAGCATGCATTGCTAACTCTGACTTAAAAAACTTACATAAATTATCAGCAATCTATATTCTTGATTTCAGATGGGTCAAATCCCCCAATATTAGAAATAATAAAAAATAAATTCAATTATTTCAGCACATAAAATAATTAAAATTTACATAATATTGATGAAAACTTAACTTTTTAAATTTTTCAATATGGATCAAAAAACTAAACAGATGATACATTATACTAAATGTCATAGCTGAAAGGAGGAAGATACTTTTTTGTTTAAAACATTGATGATCTTTAGCATGTAGTCAATAAGGCAATGATCGATTTAAATTCAAATGTTGCCTTTTCAACAATTGCCTCAGTAGACTTAACAAAGCACTCTTAAATAAATTTGAAATCTAAAGAATAATATAGGGAGAATTTTTCATAAATACGCCCAAGGCAAACATCAATCACAAACAGTATTTTGTATAATCAATAGATAAATTATGAGTTCATAAACGAAGATTAATAAATTATGAAAATAGAATAGTTGTAAGAGGGGAAAAATTAAAAACTTTAAAAAGATATAAAAGAAAAGATAGTTGAAGCTTAAAAAAGCGGGTAGAAACTATTTGTCTAAGAAATTAGTAAATTATATGGAGGTAAGTTAATTTGGAATCAAGAAAATAGTTAGAGTATATCAATTAAAATCTAACATTTCAGACATGGCCAATAAAAAAATTATCCTTTTTCAATAGATTTGAAGCCTTCTAGCTTACTAGCACAATCAGACATTGCAGAATTTACAATTGCGAATGGTACATGCCTATTCTTTGCCTCTTCAAAAAATTTGGTTTCTTTGCATTCAAAAACTTTTCCTGTTAATTACTAGAAAAAATTTTGCTCTTGTTAAGCTGAAATTCATTTTTATTTGAATTTAAATTAAACATAGAATATATCTACCTTAAATTTCCATACTTCTTCAAGATAAATTTCATATAATTAGATGAATTTAGAAAAAAATTAAGCATCAGGATTTGAGATTGTTAAATATATTCAATATTACGAGTACATAGAAAGCCTGGAAGAGGTTATTGAGTCTTACTTGCAAAAATCTATATTGAAGTAAGAATTCATGTTTTAAATAAAAAAAATACTATTGAAAAACTCTCAAAACAACTTAGGAAATATCTTTTATCAGGTGTAATATTTCCTTTCCTACATAAATAATTCTGAGCTAAATATCATAGCAACTTTATATTTTAAGAGCATTATCTAGAGTTGCAAGTATTAATGTTGTAATAATTTCCCCACTTAAATAAATTAGTAACAATTTAATAATTACTTACCATAACAAAACAAATAATAATATGTAATTATTTGATAGTAAATTTTTAGACGAATTTTAATTACCTCTACACATTATTAGCTTACAAAGAGTAACTTTATAATTATTTTTTACTAGGTGTCAATCCATATAAGCGTGTTTCATTTCAGGCAAGATTGAAAAAAATAATTATTTAAATTGAAATTGGTTCATATTATTTAAATTTGTTAATGTTATTAATTTATGTTTTGTAAATTTTAAATATATATTTTAATAAATATTTAAGAGTAAAAAGAAAATACTTTTAATTTACTAATTTACCTTAAACTGTGTTTATGTTTTTATTATTACTCCTAAACATAAAAACTTTTCTTATAAAAATCTAATAGCATCAAGAAAACAAAACAAATTAACTAATTTTTGAAAAAATTTTGAAAATTCATTATAAATAAATGTAGGAAATATTTCTTTATTTTACTCAAATTGTAGATTTTAAAAATAAAATATTAATAACTTTTTTTTACTTAAATGTTTGTTTTAAGTATGATCGCTTTACTAAAAATATCTTTTCATTGAAAATTAAAAAAATTTTTAAAAATAAAACTTAAGCTGTAAAAAGACCTTAGCATATTAAAAGCTTTTATTTTTGATATAGAAAAATAAAATTGAAAGATCGAATAAAGATATCTCTGATTAATTAATTTCGAATTTATAAATTTTTAAAAAATAATGATCAATCTATTTTATTAAATTGATGAATTCGATTGTAAGAAATAGGCACCAAAATCTAAGATTACATTAATAAAGGAATCAAAGTCTGACAAGAAAAGTGTAGCTTATGACTAAATTAAATAATCAAATTATCTATCTATCTATCTTTTTACTTATAAAAGATAAATCTAAAAAATTGTAAATATATCAAAACTAAAATATAAATAACATACAGAACAAAAAAGACTAATTCATCTTTAAATAATAAAAAGGATTTAGCTCTATAAACAAAATAATAATAAATATAAACTATTTTCACAAACTTAACAATTAAAATTTATATCCTCTCTCTCTTAAATTATAACCAAAAAAAATGAATACTAATAGAATTGGTCTCACTAATATATAATAAAAATAAAATTAAATTTTAAATTCTGCTTAAAAATAATCCTTTGAAAATAGAGAAAACTCCTCAACATAAAGAAATTACATAGTAAAAAAGATTAAAAACAGCAGAGGTTTATCTATCGATCACCAATTTAATAATTAAACTTAAAACTCGATTTAAAAAGATAAGCTGGATTTTTCCTACTACTCAACAAATATAAATAGTCCTTTTGATTCTTAGAACTCCACTCCAAACTAAAAGTCACCCATATAAAATAATGAGACACTTTGCTTTTAGGATATTAACACCAAAAACCAAAAATGTCAAATGAAAAACTATTTATGCGTCGAATAAGAAAATTAAAAGACATTGACTCCTTCTCCAAGAGACGGTAAACAAAATACTACATCAAGAGTTGAAAAGTATAGTCCAATATATTCCAAAATTTAAAAAAGTCCAGCTTGTAATCGCAGATTCTCTGTTAGCGGTTAAAAGACTATTTTGGATTGTAAGTAATTTGAAAATAAAATTAGCAAAAATAATAGCGACAAAAGCAACTAATCAATTAAAAAAGTAGCTCAAGACTAAGATTAACAATTAAACTAATAAAATATTAGAGACAAAATGAAACAACCTTAATAACAATTTTTAACAATTAATGAAAGGAGAAGATCATCAATTTCGAATTCTTATTAGATAAATTAATTCAATAAAAATAAACTCAATTAGAATTTAGAAGTAAAATTCCCTTCTCAATAAATTCAAAATGAAATAGAAAAAAAATAAATAATTGAAGAAGATAATAACCCCAATTAAATATTTTCGTTTGCATACGATTCATATGATCATTCCTAACTCGAAATATTAAATAATGACGAACAATTAGATTCTTCCTATCTAAGTGATTTTATTGAAGTAAATAGAAATTATTTGGAAGAGAATTTATAAGTGTGTCTGACTGCTGACAAAAGCTGTGTCGATTTATATTAAGGAAAATCATCTTTTATTGATGTCATGGTATCTATTGAACTTCCTGAAAAAAATTAATAAGTTATAGAACCATTTGTAGATGCATTTCGTCGCAATCAGCAAGATCAAATAAAAAAGCATGATATTATTTTGTCTAGGAATTAGGGAGTTCCCTTGAGAAACAAAATATATAACACCAGAGATTACATTACTTCACCTTACGATCTAATTATAGTATTAGATGTGAATATGAATTAATTTGTTTTGAAACAAGTTTTGGATTCAATTGAGTTTATTATATCAAATTCGAATAAAAACGATAGAATTTCTTTGATAATCCCAATTGGAAGTAAGATCCTTAAATCAAATCTGATGCGTTGCTCTAACGCTATTAAGAAAACTTTAGTTGATGTGCTTTAAAAAGTTTAGACCAATAGCAAGCTTTCTAATCATAGGTCTCTTTTGAATGCATTCTGGACAATCAAAGAAAAGAAGTATGAAAATTATTAGACTTCTGTCTTTTGGTATTCCTATGGATAAATAACCAAATCTTTCTCAGAATAAATTCAGGATGATTTGATACATTTGAATATCAAAAATTCTTTTTCCTTTTACAATTTTCATATTAAAAATCCTCACGATGATTCTATAAATTATGCTAAAAATCTTTTCACAGATTCTTTTAGTTAGAATTATTTATAAAATTTATCACATATGAACGGAGGTTACTACTACTTCATAGAAAACGGTAATTAGATTGCCTAATTTAGCGCTAAAGCTCTGGGATCTGTTAAAACACTTGTTGGCTTCAAGGTAAGTGCCACTGTATCTAAGTGTTTGAATTAACAAGCAATAAATAGAAATCAAATCAAAAGTAACTAAAATAAAATCTTCTTGGACGATAAATCAAATAATTATATCCCAAGCGCTAAGATCGATTAAATGTATGGAGGCGATGCTGTATGGAGAGAGAATGAAAATCATCAAGAATATAGTATCGATTTATCTCAAATAAACTCTGGCATTTCAAGACAATTTAACTTGAGATTCTCTTTTTAGGGAACAAGCATCTAAATATCAAAAGAAAATGGCTAGCACTAAGTTTTCAAGGCGCATTTTTATGCTTGTCATGAAAATTTATATGAAGAATAGAAATACATAATTAGGGATAGCATTCTTCAATTAAATTTTAGAAACCACAGTATTTAGAACTCCCCATAAGTAGCCATAAATAATGAAGTAATTAAAAACTCTTATAAATACAAGCTCCTTCCTGAGCTAATAGAGTATTTAAAGCTAATAGAAAAAGGAGAACACTAATACGCTGCAAAAAAACTAGAAGAATCTATAAACTATATAAACAATTTATTTAATTGTTCTACAAATCTAGCAAATGATAATTTAATCAAATTTACTGAGTCTCTAAAGCATTATTAAAAATACCCTGAAGATTTAAGCGCAAATAAAAAATACGAAATCAGTGCTTTTTTATAATCGCAATTGCTTTAGAAAGCAGAAACATTTTAAAAGAAAATGAATTATGAAATATCATTGAGTGAATACTCGATGAATTACATGCAATTTTACCTTCAAGGTTTAGCAATTTAAAATATTTGCAAGTGAAAAATTGTCTACTTAACCAAAGCTTTTAAAACTAATTAACTTTACATCTAACACCATTAAAAAAATTAAAATTATTAGGTTATATTTAATCTCTGTATATATTAAAATTAAATGATCTACATTAAATTTTGTAAATTAATCTTTTAAATTAAAAATCATCTACCACCCAGAAAAAACCATTAGTTTTAATAATTATATTTACATCTTATAACGCATTTGAATGATTTTTAATTTATCTTATATTCAATCTTTAATTAAAAACTCAAGCAATTTTTTTTTACCATTAATTATTATTTAAATTCTTACTTTTCTCAACACCAGTATCTTTCTATTTATCTATCAATCTATCTAGATATTTTTTTTTTTTTGAAAACTTGTTTCTTACATGAATCATACTTTGCAATACACTCTTTTAAAGTTTAAAATTCATTAAAAGCAATGAAGAATAATTTTAATTTTATTTAAAATTGTTATTTATGAAGTACATAATTAGGGTTACAAGTTTAGATGTGAAAATCAAATAATTTTATCCTTCAAAAATATAAAATTAGTTTTTTAATAAATTTATTAGCTCATCAAAAATTGATTTTCAATAATCTTTTATTACAAAAAGAGTAAGTAACCTAAGCCTGAAGGAAATTTATTAGATTAAGGGCAAGCAGAAAATTTGGGTCCTTAATATAAATTTGAAAAAGTGTTTATTTTAAGAAAAATGGATAGAAGTATTTATTAAGTTATTTAGAGAACAAATAAGCATAAATAACTAATTGGAGAGAATATTATATGATCTTTTAATATTAAAGAAAAATTAGAGCTTAAAAATTTAAAATAAATGTAATGAATTAAGTTTTTAAAATATCGAAAAAAATATATTATAAAAACTTATCCGATTTAAATTATTTGCCTTTTTCCAAATAATTCGATTAATTTAAATTTCCTTTTAACTATTTCAACATAATGAATAACGTTTTTAAACCATTTTCGTTTTGATTTACTTTATTACTTTTTATATTTTAAAAAGATTTTAGCAAATCATCAAATATATCAATATTCACCCAAATTTATTGTTTTATGTATCTAAAGATTATTAATCTCTCATTCTATTAATATCAGTTTGTATAATTATCAAAAAAACAAAACTAAAATAGATAACAAATAACAAATATAGTATTTACTAATCACAATTTAAAAATTGTAAAATTCAAAATAATTTAAATATCTAATTTATTATTTCCACATAAATTTTGTTTATTTGATAAGTATTCTAAAAATATTTCACTGAATGTAAACAATATTGAATATTGTGAAGCTTCTAAATTAAATGTACTTAAATTGTAATATCTTGATAAAAGGCTATAATATTAAGTAAAAGAAAACTATTTTATTTACTTAATTAACTTGAGCAAAGATAATAATTATTGATTATATTTGTTAAGAATAGACAAATATTGAAGTGATTGACTTAATTACCTATTTCGATCAATGAAGTAGAAAAATAGATTCCCACTGATTTCTCAGCTCTAATAATTCGAATTAGTAAACAATATATTGTATTTGCATGTAAATTAAAATATTCTTGGAATTTATCATATTTCTATTAATTAATTACCCCCATTTTAGAACGTAAAAATGATTATAATCAATTAAATTAAAAAAGTAAGTATAGATCTTATATTAAAAAGTAAATTAATTAACTAATTCAAAGAAGACTAATATCTTATCTTAGATAATAAAAATTTTCCTTTACTTTTAATACATGAGTAAATAAGATATCGCCTACACAAATTAATATTAATGTGCATATACTAATGTATGTAATAATGATGATCAACAGTTAAGCACTATTTCTAAAAGCCTTCACTTATAAACTGTTTATTCTAGAGGTAAAAAGCTAGTACCAACCTAGTTTTTCAGAAAATCTACTGACTAGCAAAATTTAAATATGCTTGAGTAAAAAAAGATTTCTCCTAAAAAATATTCTCAATCAAAATTTTAAATACTTCTTTAAAACAACTCAAACAAATTTGTGAATACAAATTAATAAATAAATAAATATTCTCAAAAATGCAGCAATATTAAAATAGTTGATTAGGCAGCTAATCAAGCAGACACGAGTTAGCAATGTGAGAATTAAAACATATCTACTCAAAATTAATAAAATAATGAGCATCTTAGTAAAAAGAAATTTAGAAGATTAGACCATTCAATAAAATTTAACACTGAACCTAAGAAAATTTAATAAAATAAAGTTAATATACCTTTTTCTGCTTCGCCTAGTAAGAGAAAACTAGTAAATTTCTAATAACCTAAATTTAAAGATGATTTCTCAGAAGATGATAATGAAAACTATTACTTACCTTAAGTGGAATAATTTTCAAGAAAAAAAGAAGTCTCTAAACAGAGATCCTCATCACCTCTAAAAAATATGAGAAAAAATTCCAACACTCTCTAAGGTTAAAAAAACGAAAACTTCAAAATAAGTCTTAAAATAAATAAAAGATACAACAATAATTTGGAACAATAAGCAACCAGAAGAGAAGAAACATCTTCATCTTCTTTTTGTTAAAATTCCCAAAGAACTGCGATAACTACTCAAAATAAAATAAGAGAATAATAAAACTAAAAATAAAATTAGGAAAAATAAAAGTAATAACAACCTATTTTTTCTAGCGAGGAGGAAAATAAAGCCACTAATGACGAAACAGAATTCAGTGATGATATGTTTAAGTAAAATATTCTTTCACCTTCAAAAGAAGATCAAAAAAATCTAAAAATGAGTGAAATATAAATTTAAAGGAGAGATGGTTTCTCTAAAAAAATTTAAAAAAATGACGAATCAGATAGCAAAAAATAAAAACAAACTATTTCTTCAAACAATATCAGTTTAAACTCTACAGACTCGCAAGATGAGCAGTCCTCAACTAAATCTAAGCTTTGTGAAAAGCAGCTTTAGCTTGGTGAAGATCCTCTAAACTAAGAATTCTTGGAGGAGTTTACACAAGTAAATAAGCTCTTTGTTTAAGATAATTTAGAACTGTAAGTATTAATTGATCGCGAAAGAGTACAACTTTTTCATAAAAAATCTTCTTCCGCTGATGTAATGATTAGCATTAATCTCCCAGAAAAAACAGAATCTGCAATTAATCGCTATGTAAGCATGCTAAGAAAATTAAAATTGGAAAATAGTGAAAGAAATTCAAACCCACAAATCAATAGCAAGAAGTACGAAACAAAAGACTACACTTGGAGTCCATATGATTTAATTATTCTCATAGATGATAATATTTCAGCCAGAAATATTGTTAATATCAAAAAATCAATTAATTTCATAGTTCAGCAATCATCTTAATTTGATAGAATCTGCTTATTGTTTCCTAACTCCTCAGAAATTACCAAATCTAAGCTCGTTAAATGTGATTTGTCAAACAAAGAATATTTGATAGATATTCTAAATTTTGTGAATCCAAGAGGTGATGTTGAATCCATAGAGCTTTTAGAGTAGGCTTTAGAAGTTCTTAACAAAAGACAAGACAAGAATTTTGTATCTCAAATTTACTATTTTACAGAAGGTCAAAACATAAAAAAATCTGATGAAATGATAAATCTTTTATAATAAAAAAATTAATTTACATTTTTCTTAAGCACATTTCATCTTAAAAATAATAATTGCGACTCAAGTATATAGTAAATTTCTTACTCTTAATAAGGGGACTATCACTTTATTGAGGATGCTTCAAGTTTGTCTATGATAGCTGCTAAAGCCTTAGGTCAACTGAAATCCACTGTAGGTTTTAAGTCAAGTGCCATGATTATGCCAACCTTGGATAAAAAATTTATTGGAAAGGTTACTACAGAGAGAAGATATGGTGGTTCTGGCATTTGGAAAGAAGACGAAGAATTGGATGCTCAGTCTATTGATCTTTATAATTTGATAGCAGGGTGCTCTAAAAATTATAGCTTAAAGTATAGCTTCCCTGCAACTGGGTATCTGATTGGCGATGAATGGATAGAAAAGCCAGCATTCAAGGCAGCTTGCTTAGTATTTTTTGAATCCTAGAAATATTAGTAATATATTTATAATGAGCAAATTAAAAAAGTAACTTTCGAAAATGGAGATATATATAAAACAGAGTAAGAATCATAGATTAACAATCCTTTTAATCCAGCAGTATTAAGAAATTCTTTTAAATATTAAATAATTGACAGTCTTGAAATACTCATATAAAACTTGTAACAAAAATTTGAGAGTGAGTACAGCTTACTAAAATTTGAAGAAAGTTTAGAATAGATTTTATAAGACTATTTTGTTGAGATTTCTCTTCATTTTGAAGAATTTTTAGAAGATATCTCATAATTACATTCAAAATTATAAAAAGGAGGCAATCAATCTCCAAATAATAATTTATCAAATTAATTAATTTCATTTTTCAATGCACATAAATATCAAAAATCATAATTATCAAAAACAGAAATTTCGTTTAATACTTAAATATCTGAGTATTACATGAACTACGCTTAGTTCTATTTCTAAAGAATATGCTAAAACTAAAATTTTTGAGAGAGCAAGCGTAGTAATTCGTTCATTTATTTATTGACTATCTTTATAAAAAAATAGATGAGTTAATATAGATGACATAATAAAATATAGTTTACAATTAATAATTAATACAATACTTTTATCAAAAAATATACCTTTTATTTATTCTTATATAATGTAAATAAATTCATATCTTTCCTTCTTTGTAGCAAATTTTCATAAATTCTTCCAAACAAAAATCTTTCTTTCTTTGATGATTAAGGCATTTGTTAGTTTAATATTCTAAATATCAAAAAATTTAAAATTGATAATTTATTAGACAAAAAGTTATTTGAAATTGGTTATTTGTTTTTTAAAAACAATAACTAAGGTTTATACTTATTTATTTATTTGTTCTCAATTCATAAAGCAGCTTTCGATTTAGTAATATCAAATATGTATAAGAAATTGATTCTGAGATCAAATACATACGATTTTTGGAAAAAGATTAGATAATTTAAAAAGCCTAAAGTAGACAAACAATTTAAATTTATTCATAACATCAAAATTAATTTCGATATCTCTATATAAGATTTAAATTTTATTTGCTTAAAGGAATTACACTAAGTAATGATTTGCATATAATATTTTTATAATTAATTATTACAAAAATATTAACTAGTACAGTAAAACTAAATTTATCCTTAATGAGTGATTAAAACGCTGTTTTATCTCAGAGCTTTTATCTGAGATTATAGCCTGATCGCAAAATATCAATCAGTATTAGGTATAATAAGAAACCTAATGGGCCTTTCCTCTAGCAGGATGAGTTATCTATGTACAAATAATCTTTTAATTAATAAATTTAGCAAAGATCTATGTCTTTAAATAAAAGCAATCTCTTATCAAGAAGAAATAGCAGTAGTGCATCATAAAAAAAAAATACTTTACAACAACTATTATTTAAGTAGATTGAATAAAAACCTAAAGAAAATGAACATAATAATAATAATAATAATAATAATACCTAACAACTTACAACTCCTAGAAAAAATATTTTAAATCTACAATTTAAATAAGAAACAAATCAATAAATTAACTAAATTTTGAGTGATAATAAATAGAAAAATGCAATAACAAAATTTAAGAGCTTTTTAATTAATAAATAAAAGATATTAAATAAAACAGAAGTTTAAACAAGTTTTGATGATAATGATAATATTTTAACTTATGACTCACCTCTTAAAAGCAAAAATTAAACTGAAGTGAGCAATGTCATGTATACAAGTCCAGACGTTAATTAAATAACTCCTCCTAGATGTGCTACAGCTTAAAAGCAGGTGAGGAGAAGATATTCTAATTAATTACTTAATAGCGTAATGAAAGATAAAAATAGATCATACAGTTAACAAAATAAAATAATTGACTGTAAATAAATACCTAGCTCCTCAGAAAACACTACTATACCAAACCAGGATATCCAAAACGCTAGCGATATTGATAAAGAATTCGATGTTGAAAATAATAATTAATTCAGAGAAAGTTTAATCAATTAAGACTTCATTTAATATTTTAGATTCTTCAACAAAAAATTTATTGAAAATAACTTGAAAGTTTCCCTTGAGACTAATAAGAAACAGCAAGAATTAAATGAGATCGAAAATACTTGCTCTGCTGACGTGATGATGAGAATTCAAATACCTGAAAAATCAAAGGAAAATTTATCTAAATACGAATCTTCATGGAAATAACACTACAAAGTCTAATATAGATACTAAGACTTGAGCTAAAGTAATAAGAAATTACCATTTAATTAATTTAGCTAAAAATATAATATATCTTAACTAATATACACTCCATATGATTTATTTATTATTATTGAGGATATCTCAATCCAATAGACAAAAAGAGCTGTTGAA
Source organism: Tetrahymena malaccensis 436 (assembly GCA_000231845.2). Classification (NCBI taxonomy): domain Eukaryota; phylum Ciliophora; class Oligohymenophorea; order Hymenostomatida; family Tetrahymenidae; genus Tetrahymena; species Tetrahymena malaccensis. The sequence continues at coordinate 850,244 of JH719957.1, forward strand.
TTTTTACTGCTAAATTCTTACGAGAATGATAGGGTGTGCTTAATTTATGTTCAAAATGACCAAATTTACAATACACCATTGCTAAATTGCAACTTATAAAATAAAAATTACCTAAAAAATATTATTTCAAATGTTCAATAATCCTAATGTTTAAAGCAAGATCAAAAGGTAAGCATATTTGAAAGATTAAAAAATTTAATAGAATAAAGGTTTCAAGTAAATTTTCTAACTCAAGCTATTTGGTTTAGTCATGGTGTGAGTCTAAAGTAAACAACCTAAATTACATACAAATACAATTTAATAGACAAGAGACTTAGATTTCAAGTTAACATATTTGAATATATAGATGAAAATATTAAAAGCTTTATCAGTAAATTGGCTTTTTAGTCATCAGGAAATTATTATCTTATTCAATCTCATTCAAATCAAAGTGAGCAAATACCTTTTGTAGCTGAGACTCTTTGCTAAATTAAAAGAACGATTAGCTTTAAATGTTCTGGGATGGTGAGGCGCTTAACTGAATTAGAATATGCATAATATAATTAAAACTAAATGAAAAGTGCATTACTACCAAAGATGCAAATTCTCTACAAATATGGGGGTTAAAAGGTATGGAAAGAAGATACCATATTTTAGGGTAACTAGATACTAATACCATATTTACAACACAACTCAGATTATAAATACTACATAAATTATTAATTTTAACTTGATTAATAAAGAAAATATTATTAAGTAGAAGATTAAAATATACCCATTTTGAAGGTGGTGTGTTTATGCTTTTTAGATTAAATAAAGAATAGCGATTATATATTTAAATAGAGTTCATTGGAGCTTTAATTCAATATCACTAAGCTTTAAAACTAAATTTGTGAAGAGCCTTTTTTGAATAGCAAAGAAGACTCTATAATTACTGATTAACATTTGCCAGATTAAACTGCATAATAAATTGAAGATTAAAGTATGTTCTAATTAAAATATAATTGCATAGCCATGATCTCCTCTTTGATAAATGTGAAGGATATAAGCTTTATCAGAAATTAATTGAGTGAAGCCTTAAATTCTTTTTTAAAAAGCTATGAATAATATATGAAAACTGACTAATACGAAGCAAGCAAAATTTTAAGTCTTCTTTAGGAGTTAAATACTTTTGTACAATAATCCTCTGTTCACTATTGCAACATTATGATTGAAAATGTAGTTGATTCTCTACTTAGGTCAAAGAATCCTTTTTTTTAATAATTATGAATTAAAGAGTGAGTTCGAGGGTTTTTGTTGGACAAGAGGGGGTAAAAAATCTAAATATTTATTTTATAAAATTAAAATTTCAATAAATCACTCTATATAAAATAAATATATCTAATGACCCAAGTAATATTTAACTAGGGATTTTTGTTGAATAAAATAAATCATAAAATTTTTAAATTTTTAAATATTTGTATGCTATTTATCTGTACTTAATCAATAAAAAAGCGTTTTATATTTCATATAAATCTCAATAATATTTGTGATTGATTCTTAAAATTACTTATTTTTTAGACATTTTAAAATTTATACAAATATTATTTTAAATATTATTTAAAGATTTACTATAAGAATTTTTTAAATAAGAACAGAGAAAAAAGAAATTGATTTGATTTATTCTATTATTTTGTTATTTTAAAAGACAAATTTTTCAATTTTTAGATAATTGGACGGACACTCTATATACTTTTAATAATTAATTAAAAAACAGTTAAACTGATTCCTTTTAGTTTTCAACAGGGCTGCAATTAAGTAAATAAATTAATTTAAGAATGAGTTTAGATGAAGAGGGAACAAGTGATCATTATCAATAAAAAACTTTCCTTTTAAACTAATCTGACCAGGATATAAATAGGCTAAAGCACCTTCATGAAAGATTAGAAGAATCATGCCTGAGTGAATAGTAGAATTAAAGTAGAATAGAAGACATTTCAACATTTCCAATAAATCAAGCTCATAAAAAAAAGAATTAAAATGATATTTAGTATTAATGTTAAACTGAATTAAGCAGTAATAATTAAAACATGGTTTATAATAAGAATAAACAAGGAATTAATAAGAGTTTATCCTAGTCCTACATATAAAGCCGCAATAAATTAGAAGAATTAGAAATAATTTCAAGATCTCCAACTTAAAGAGTTACTAATTAATAATTTAAGTAATTAAAAGCGGAGTTATAAAAGGAAGAAAATAATTTTGTTAATAAATCTTCAATTTCCTTTAATTCTAAAATAAGGGATTAAAAACTTATCTCAAAAAAAAGCAATCAAAAGCCTTCTAATGTATTTGATATAAAAAAAATGATTTTTATTAAAAAAGGAATGATTAATTTTTTTAAAAATAAAACTCTCTCAGGAAGAAATTACCTATTAAAAAACAATAAAATAAGGTAATTTATAAATGATTAAGTTTCAGTAGATGATTAAATTTAAGAATCTTGGATAAAACTATAAATTGAAAATTTATGCAATATGGTTTAAAGTAAAAAAAACATTTTTGCATAAATACCTCTTTTCAACCCACAAACCCTTTCCTACTTTATATATTATATAACTATTAACGTTTTTGATGTTTTATTTTTTATTTTCTTATCTATTTAAATAATATTCTCTGCTGATATCAAGTACAGTGATATTGTATTTAAATGCATTGCATTTAAATGGGTAGTTGATATGTTAGTTTAATTAAATACCTTGATGTTTATTAAAACAGATATCATAAAAGATAGATCATTAATTGCAATTAAATATTTAAAAAAATTCGGAATAGTTGATATTATTCCAATTCTCTCTTTTTTTATACTGTCTTAGGTTTAACATTTTTAGCTTTTGCTTAAGTTACTGGCTTTTATCAAATTAAAAAATATAATTGGTCATTTTAACTAAATCTAGTAGTATTTTTGTGAATTAGTGAAAGATTATTTTTATGTGTAGTTGACTTAATTGATATTCAAGCTATTCTTAGTTGGACATATAATCGCTTGTATGTATTACCTAATAGGTAAAATAGAATTAGAATATTTGAATAATGAAGTCACTTGGTTCGATGATAGCATAGGTTAAGATGGGACATGGTGGAAATTATATCTTCAAGCTTTTTATTGGTCATTAACATTAATGGCAACGGGATCTAATGAAGCCAAAACAACTTTGCAAATCTTCTTTACATCATTTATAATGTGCTTTACTACAATTATTTTTGGATACTTTATAAGTATTATTGGCATTATCCTTACACAAATGGACGAAGAAGAAGACAACAAGAGAAGAGATATAAATATAATCAACGATTTCATGAGAAGGCGAAATATAAGCAAGTACTTTTGAAAAATCTGTTTAATTAACTCTTTAAGATTGTTTAAATTTTATTATTATTCTATTTATAGGAATTTGTAAAGAAGAGTAAATTTAGACTTGGAATATTATTATAAAAAAAATTTTAAAAAGAAATAAATTGAAAATTAATTGGTACTAAGTAAAATATCATAACATCTGAATGAGTAAATATTAAGAGAGTATTATGGCATTACAATTTCAAAAATATCATTTCTAAGCTAAAACTTTAGTGTCTAAACAATTAATGAATTATGTTTAACGATGGAAGAAGTTCAATACTTACCAAACTAGATTATTTATGATGAAAATGATCATGATGATTTTAGTCTCATTTACATTTAATCAGGAGAAGGTAATTAATTAATCAATCAATCAATCAAATATTTTAATAAAATATTTTTCAGAAATATTAAATAAAAACTTCATAAAACGTATCGAATATTTATTATCTACTATTTTAATATAAAAGTTGAACTCATCTAATTAAATACTAAGGACAATAATCATTAAATTGATACCATTAAATAAGATTCTATATTAGGATAAGAAAATTTTTTTACTGGCACATTAAGAAGTTGTAGGGTAAGGTCTAAAACATTCACTTCTGTGGTAAAGATATCGAGAAATAAATTTATAGAAATAATTAAGAATAATGAGATTGATTATGAAAAATTTATGTTTATAAAAGATTAAATTTTTTTATACTAGAACTATCACTCAATCAAAATAAGTTGCTATATTTGTAATAAATTCTCTCACTTCACAAGAGATTGTCCTCTTGTTCATTTCGATAAAAATGAAAGTTATAATAAGATGGGATATCTTTAAAAAGTTAAATAATAAAGATCTCCGTTTGACAGAAATAAATAAAAAACTTAAAATGCATTATTAATAATTAACAATATCAACTACGCAACTCAATAATTAATTTCTAATCCAATTTATGATATTTTTGAAAAATAAAATGAAGTTAATGAAATATCTATTGAAAGTTAATGTTGTGAAGAAGAATAATCTGAAGAGTTGAGTCAAGAGTCTTAGGAAATTTAAAAATCAGATGAAAATATTTTAAGTAAAGATTTGTCTCCCACAGTTAATAAGAATTAAGCATTATTTAAGCAATATGATGAAAAAGAATTAGTACAAGATGAATAAGATTAGCAGATAGTTTAAAATAAAGATTCTTTATAGCAAAATTAATTTATTTTCCCACCATTTGAATTAAGAAAATCATAATCTAAAGAAAATTAGTTAAAACCACTGTAAATATAATAATCTGCATCAGAAGAATTGAATTTGGACACAAAATAAAAGAAACAAAATGTAAATTTTTATTTTAAATAACTTGCAGGCAAATAATTATTGATTTAATTTAACAATTTTTAAAGATTAATTCATTATGTAAATTTTTTCAAGAGCCTATTTTTTAAAAAACGAATGTATTAAAAATAAGAAAGTTTCATTCAGTTTAAAATTTACATTTTCACTGATCAAATATTTAAGAGATCTGTTTGCATTAAATAATTTAAAACTTATTTTTATATAATTAAAGTATAACATAATTATTTTATAAAAAAGGAAAAATCACAAACTAGTTATGGCAGTTTAAAGAATATTAGTAAATTAGACATGTTTTAGTAATAAAGCTAATTAGAACCAGTATCATCTCCTTTAGCTATGTAACCATCTTCAAAAAGAGCAACCAGTAGAATATAAAAAAGAAACTCAACTTATTTTGCAGAAAATCGTAGAAACGCTGTACGTTTGTAAACTGTGATGTAATTCAAATCAATTCTAGATATTGAGGATAATAATCATAGATTTAAAAAAGATCAAATACTTTGGAATTTTGATATTTAGAAAGATTATTAAATATATTTTCCTGAAGGTAATAAATTATTTAGAATTTCGCTGTAAAATGCTTAGCTAAGAAAAAAACAAAAAAAATAACTTAAAAAATAAACAAAAAGATAATTAATTATTTGAAGTATCTTTCTTCAAAAAAAAATAAAGTAATATTTTATAGTAAAGTATTTTTAATATTTTATCTCTGAAACTTTTTTTGGCTAGTAATATTAAATACATAAATGAATTGTTAATGTTAAGTATTCAATTATAAATTTATTTCTTTTTATTATTCTATGTGTTAAATTAATTACTCAAGAACATTTTGAATGTCTATTAATAAATTTATTTGCACCAAAAAGTATATAAATCATTAAAATTAATTGTGTTGTCTTTTATTTAATTTTTGAATTTTTTAAACTTAATTTTATTTGAGAGTAAAGTAGCTATTTAAAAAAATTATAATTACTTAATTAAATTTATATAAATTTATTTATGCCTTATTAATAAGTAAATAAAAATATAAATAAATAATTTTTCAAATCAAATTCATACGAGGAAGTGCTTATCATCTTATTAGTTTTTTTACTGTTCAATTAGTCATCTTTCTTATTGAATACTATTATCCAAAATGTATTAATTATCCAACTAATATAAAACAAAGTTAAAATTTATATTAATTCAAAAATATATCAAAAACTTTATACTAGATATAATTTACAAAAATTGATCTTACACCAAACGTTATCTATTTTTCTATTATATGTTTAATTATCCTATAATAAATTTAAAATTATTTCTGAATATCCTCAGCAAACTTTCAATTCAAATATGTCTTTAGATTTACTAATTTATTAATAAATAACAAAAAGTATAAATACAAAATATTTGAAAATAATTTTTCATTTTTGTCATATTTTATTATTAACTAAGAGTCATGTTAAATTAAATAAAATATATAATTATATATAAGTTATTAAGAATAAAATTTTACCAAGAATTAGATAAAAAACAACCCATGCTTTCTCTTTATTCAGCTTATATACATAGGTTCAGTTAATATTAAACTTTCTTCTACAATTAAATCAAATAACTTATTAAGCTTTTATTTTTGTTTTTTAATCAAAGTAGAAGATAATTAAATAATTTAATAATTTAAGTAGCTAATAATAATGGATTTTGAATTTTAGGATATTTAACCATTTAAAAATAAGTTATTTGAACAAGAAGATTAGGATTAACAAAATTTGAGATAATTATTTGATAGAAAAGAAGAAAGCTGCAATTTGGATCAATCTCTACTTTCAAGTAATTCAAGAAATTTTGCACAAAGTATTGAGTAAACAAATGATCAACATCAATTTTAGCAAACAAGCTTTGTAAATAATGAAGATGGACATCTCTATTCAAATAATTAAATCAATGTACTAAAGAAATCATAGATTGAAATACCGCAATAAAATATTTATGAAATCTAAAATAATCTTGATGATAAGGAATATGCTGTTGACAATAAGTAATCACTGTAAAAGATTTAAGATGTTTCTTAAAATTCTTCATTTCAAAACCACTATATAGAAAAAATTAACAGTAAAGAACTTAAAAACTCTAGCTTTGATCTAAGTAAAAGAAAGTTTTAAATGGGTTCTAATAGAAATATGGATGCCCACCCTTCATCTCATAGAAAAAATCATACAAACCTGCTTAAGCAAAACAACGAAATAAATTTTGTATTGAAAATAAAAAACAGGCTAATTGAGTTTTATCAAAACAATACTGATTTAGGTAGAAGGAGTTTGCTAAAAAATAGAAATATTCGCCAATCAATAAATGATAAAAGTGATTTTTTAGAAGAATAAATTTAAAATAAAATTAAAATTAGCATAAATAGATTTATTTCCTTGCTAAAGAAATTTAAGACAAAAGTTATTTAATCCATCCCATTATTTAATCCTTAAAATCCTTTAATTTTTGCTCTTTAAATTATTTTTTGTCTAATTAATTGCTTCTACTTTTTATTTTACTCCACCATACTAACATTTGGAGTCAAAGAACTTTAATCTGTGTAAATTATTTATTTTATAATAACTGCTTGGATTTTAGAAGTGATTGTTAAAATAAACACAGCTATTTATATCAACACTGACCTTGTCAAAGATAGGTCAGTTATTTTAGGGATTTACTTTAAGTAAAGCCTTCTTTACGATATTATTCCTATCATCTCTCTTTTAAATAGATTTGATAACTATGCTCTTCAAATAATATTAACTATAGCTACCTTCATTAAGCTTAAAAATGTTATAAATGAACTGCTTGAAATATAAAAATAACTGTGCATGGAGATCAAGAATTATTTTTATGTCTAAATCTTTAATCTAGTAGCTAAAATATTTATCTCAGGTCACCTAATTGGTCTAATATATTTTTTAGTTGGCTATATTGAGCTATATTATTTAGGGGAACCTCACTCTTGGTTTGAAGCAAATGATATGGAAAACAGCAGCTTTTGGTGGAAAACATATCTTACAGCTTTATACTGGTCTTTAACACTTATGGCTACAGGATCAAACATAGCTACAACAACATTCTAAACACTTTTCACATCACTTATTATGCTTTTAACTACTATATTCTTTGGTTATTTTGTGAGCATGATTGGAATAATCTTAGAAGAGAGGGATGAATAAGAGCTTGCATAAAGGAAAGATATAAATATAATTAACGAGTTTATGAGAAAGCGTAATATAAGCAAGTAACTTTAACTAAATGATCTATTCAAAAATTTTATTAACTTATTCATTCATTAACTTTTTAGAAACTTACAAAGGAGAGTTAATTTAGATCTTGAATACTTTTATTTGAAGAATTTCAAAAAAAATTAACAGGAGAATGAAGATGTTTTAGGAAGAATTTCATAAACTTTAAATGATTAACTTTAAGTCGAGTATTTTAAAGAAATAATAAAAAAGTATAGCTCTCTATCAAACAATTTTAGTGAAGGTTCTATAGAAAAACTTTGTCTAAGCATGGTTGAAGAAAACTATATCCCAAATCAAATTATTTTCTAAGAAAATGATACAGAAAATTTAGGAATTTTAATTATTTTAGAAGGTTCAAGTAAAATTTTAAATTAAAATTGAAAAATTTTTATTTTTATTTTTATTTAAGTTGAAATGACCAAAAGAGTATCCCAAAGTTAGGATGTAAGTAAAACTCTTTCAATATTAGGAAAAGGTTAAAGCACTGGGCTTATGAGCTTTTTTACTGGGTAACTTAGAACAGCTACAGCTAGATCGAAATCATTTACTACAATAATTCGAATCTAGCGAGATGAATTTATCAAAATAATAAAAGAAAATGAAACAGATTTTTAATAGTTTAACTTTATCAAAGATAAAATTTAGATTTACGGCAATTACGAGGATATTCGAATTTAGTGTAGTTTGTGTAAAAAATTTACTCATTATACTAGTGATTGTCCTTTAGTTCATTTTAATAAGCAATAATACTAAAATAAATTAAATTATTTTGAAAAAATTTAATAAAAAAGACAGTTTATGCAAAGAAAAAGCTATTACTATCACTCTAGGGTTATGATACAAAAATTAAAGGAATGCAGTGAATAATTTGAATTTTTACAAAGAATGAAAAGTTCTTAAAATCAAGACTAAAATTCTGATAATAGCTCATCAGATGCTTCTGAAAAATCAATAGACAAGCAAATAGAATAAAATACTAAATTTGAAGAATTAACTCAATTAGAAAAATAATTTACTTAAACAGTAGAATAAAAAAAGTAGTCAAGCTTATCAAAGATACAAATAGATCTTGGTAATTCATAAAATAATATATAATGTGAATGCTAAGATTCAGTAATACTTACTTACTCATTCAATAAATTTAATTTAAAATAAAAAATTTATCTTTTCTTAGTTTTAAGGTTTTATTTATTTTTAATTTATTATTGTGTAGGAATAGACTAAGGTTAAGGCTTCAACAGTTATTTTTAAGTAAAGATCTAACTAATTATTTGAAACTAATTCTTCCAGAAATATAAAGAATTTTGGAGCTGAAGAGTATGGTAAGAGGCCAACTTAAACTTAATTCATTCTGAAATAAAGAAAAGTATAAGACAATTTAGAATTAGAGGTTTAATGTGTTCAAAGCTATTCTATGTATGATAATCCTTGGATATATGATAAGCAAAAAGATTTTTCAATATATTTTCCAGATGGAAACTTAAAGCTGTCTTTATGCAAGTATAACAGATTGGCAAAAAAAAATAAAAGATAAAATTCAAGAAAAATAAAGCTAAAAATAAAAAAATCTTGTGTGGCATGAATAATAAATATTTATTTTATTTGCGATAAATACATTTTTTTAGTTTTATCAATAAATTATAATAAAATTAATTTATTATTTTTTAAATACAAAACATTATCTTAATTAATAAAAATGTAGTTAAAAAATTCTTTTTAAATAAATAATCAAAATTAACTTAAATAAAAAAATCTAGAATAAAAATATTCTTATTTGTAACAAATAAAAATTTTCTTAATTGTAACAAATTAAAATTAGAAGTTTTAGAAACTTAAAATTATTTATGTAAATATTTTATTTCTTTTTATTATTATTTCATTTTTATAGAATGAATGAAAAAATAAATACGATTTGTTTGATTTATTTATTTTTACTATTTTATGTTAACGTATTTTTTATTGGAAGTCTTTTAAAATCGCATTAAATTAAATAATTACTAGAAATAACCTATATAATTAAGATCTAATGATTAATGATTTGGATGACAACTCGATTACTCGATTTGAGGCTTACAAAAACGATTTCTTGAATTTAGGCATTGATTTTGAATAGAATAAGCTTAAAAATTTACATTTCAGGAAAGAAGAATCATTTCAAAGTGAAAAATCTAGCAAAATTTTCCTCGATGAAGTAGTTGAGCAAATAAATTAGCCAAATCAAAATTTAAGTATGATGGGTGAAGTAAGTAACGCAATTAGCTGTAGTAAAAATAATTTATTCTAAAATGATAAAGAGTAAAATTCTTTAGACTAACAAGAGATATAAGTAGATATGAGCGATTTAAAAAGCGAGATTAAATCTAACTTAAAAAAAGATTTTTTAGAGAGAAGCAGCAACCCAAATATTCTTACTACATTTGGCTAAAAATTATAGTTAAATAATTAGCAATAGAATTCTAAAATAATATAATAAGAAACTTGGATGTCAAACCACAAAGCGTATTGTTCCAACAATATAAATACAAACTAAACAAAATACTAAATGGTAAAATAAGACATAAACAAAATAACAAAAATAAGGTAGAGAATTTTGAATTTTTTCTTAAAAAAGACAATCTCTGGTAGAACTAATTATCTTAAAATTAGCAAGTTAAGGAATATTTTGAATGATTTAAGTGATTTAAGAGATCAAAAAAGGAGTAGATTTATAAATAATCTAGAAATATTTATGATAAAGCTTTAGAAAAAGAAAAAAAAGTGTTTCAAAATGATTCCATTGTTCAATTCCTAAACCCCACTCTTATTTAGCTACCAAATTATTTATAACATACTTAATATATGTTTTTTTATTCTCCTAAGTGTCATGCTAGTATTTTAAGGCTAATTTGAGTATCAGTAAACCATACTAAAGATAATAGCATTTATTTGGGCTTTTAATGTTTTAGTCAAACTAAATACTTCTATTTATATAGGGACAGACATCGCTGTTGATAGAGAAAAAATTATGGCTAATTACATCAAAAATAATGCTTTAAATGATTTAATCTCGTTTGTTTCAATTTTATTTATTCAAAGTAGTGACTCAATAAATTTTTATTTAGCAATCATAACTTTTATAAAAATCAGAAATATAAAAGAAGAAAATGACGATATCTAAAGACATCTTTGCATTGCAGTTAAGAAGTATTTTGGTATTTAGCTAATAAACCTTGTCTTTAAATTATTCATGATAGCTCATATTATTGCTTGCATGTGGTAACTAGTTTTGGTCATTGAAAGAAATTATTTAAATGTAAATATTGATTCTACTTCAAGTATTATTCTTGATAGTAGGAACTGGTGGATTGAATATTTAGAATCTTTATATTGGTCTTTAACTCTAATGGCTACAGGATCAAATCTAGCTAATACCCCGTTATCAGTAAGCTTTACTTGTATAAACATGCTAATAACAACAATCATATTTGGTTATTTGATTAATGTCATAGGCGTTATGCTTTCAGCCATAGATGAATAGGAATAAATGTAAAGAAGAGATATTAACATCATAAACGATTACATGCGAAAACGTTGCATAAGCAAGTAAATTCAAATGCAATCGTTTATTTAAAATCATTTTATATTAAAAAAAAACATTCATCTTAATTCAAAAAAAAAAATTAAGGCATTTAAGCTTCTTCTTCTTCCTCTTCCTTTAATACTAAATAAAAAATCTATTCAAAAATCAAATTAAGTTATTTTTTATTTTTAGAAACCTTTAAAGAAGAGTTAACATTGACTTAGAGTATTTTTATCAGAAAAACTATAAGAAAATATCAGAAGAGAATGAGTAAGTGCTAGCTAAAATCTCCACTCATTTGAATGAATAGATTCATAGAGAGTACTATGGAAGAATACTGAACAAAATATAGTATATTTCTAAATATTTTAGCGAGTAGACATTAAATAAGATCTTAGATTGTATTGAAGAACTATACTATCTACCAAATCAAATCATATTCAGGGAAGATTAAAATAGTGATTTTTCTTTAATGTATATTGCCGAGGGGAGTGGTAATATTGAATTTTATTTGCTTTCTGACAAATTAAATATTTTTTTAAAGTTGAATTATCTAGATAAGTTTCAGCAGAGTCTCAGATTTCCAAAACGTTGGCTGTATTAGGTTAAGAATGCATTTTTGGTTAGCATAGCTTTTTTACTGGTCATGTTAGGGGCGCTTGCGCTAAATCTAAAGCATTCACTACTATAATAAAGATTTCAAGAGATAAATTTTTAAATATAATTCAATAGAACGAAAAGGACTATGAATAATTTTGCCAAATCAAAGATGATATAATGATTTATAGAAACTACGAAAAAATATAAATCAAGTGCTTCATATGTAACCAATTTAATCACTATTCGAGTGATTGTCCTATGGCTCATTTCGACAGAGAAGAATTTTATAGTAATATGAGCTTTTACTAAAAGATTGAGCAATTTAGAAAGTATAAAGAAAGGAGTAAAAAGAAAAAAATAAACACATTGTTAATCCTTCAGCAAGTAAAGGATGCTTCAAATTAAATGGTATAAATTGAATTTAAGGAGTTTATTGAAGAAGTAGGAAAATTAAAAGATTACCCTGTTACTGAATTAGATACAGATGATGAAAATGAAAGTGAATTCTAGAGCAAAATTAAAAGTAAAGAAGAATTTGTATCAAAATAGAGAAACTCTGTATTAGTTTAAAGTATGAATGAGCTTTAAGATATTTAAGAAGCCAAAAAATCTTAAAAATTTATTTAAGAAGCAAAATCAAAGCTTCAAGCATGCGGGAAAGACGAATTTTGCTAAAATTAAGAGCGATAAGAAAATTAAAGATCATCTTTTAATAATGTATTTTTTTTTAATTTATCGAAATTTCTTTTTAAAATGAATATTCTAATAGATTTTAGATAGCTATCAAGCCTAAGATATGAAGGTTTCCGCGATTAATAAAGGTAGCATGAAAAGAATTGATTAAGGGGAACATAATGTATACTAATCTGTAGATAGATGGAATATTAATTAAAGGATATTTTAAGATATTAAATAAGACTGTTTAATATATTTTGACAAAGCAAAGGAGTATCAGATTTACTACCCAAACGGAAACTATAGGATTTTAATTAGTAAATATAATAGAGCTATGAAAAAATTTTAGAAAAAAAAAAAGCTGAACAAAAAAAACTGAAATTTGACACATTTGATAAATTAAATTTATGAAATAGCTGTTTTATATTTATAATAAGTAATAAAATCTAAAATAAAAATACTTTATATAAATAAAGAAAGATAGATAGAAGGATTATTCGATCTTCTATCTAGCTTTCACTCCTATGTTTAAAAATAAGCAATATTTTTTTATCTAATAGTTTAATGATAAAATTTATTCAGTATTTAATAAATAAAATTCGTATAAATAAATAATTAGAAGAAAATAAATTAATCATAATTTTAATTCATTTCTTTATTACATATTTCTGATAAAAATTGAGTCTATATAAGATGTTTACCATAATTTCAATTTTTAATATTATTTAATTTATTGCCTCTTTTATTAAAATTTAAACAAAAAGAGTGAAAATAAACAATCAATTAATAATAATTATTTCATCATTAAAATTATTGAATTTAAGTTAATTCATTTATTAATGACATCTAAATTTTCTAAGGATTAGGATTCTGTCCCTCAAGATATTTATTCAAATTATAACAAAGAATAGAAGAGAATACTGAGGAATTCTAGAGAAGAAAGGATTCAGCTCCAGTACCTTAATCAGCGTAATGAAGAAACTTTATAAAGCGAGAAAGTTATTACAATTTTAGAAAATCCTACTAATCGATGTTATAATGATGCATCATACAGTGAAGCTAATTCATAAAATGTAACTTTTTCAAAATCGCCTAGAGAGTAGTAAAAAATAGATGATTAATAAAGTCATTACTAAATAGTATTAGCTTAATCATCAGATCAAAAAGAGGCTGATTTAAAAGCTGAAGATTAATTGTTGGGTGATTAGTAATAATCTTCTACTTAGTAGAGCTAGTTTTTGAAAATTGATTTACCTGTTAGAAGACAAGGTAAAAGACTGAGCTATGTTCATGGATTAGCTCCTCGTAAGGAATCGAGAATGAGATCAATAATAGCAATTATTTAAAAGCAAAAAAAGGAAGAAAAAGTGGATGAAATAAAGCTTATATCAAAAATAAAGCTCAGAATAAACTAATTTTTTAAAAAATACACCTTAAAAGGCAAAATAGAGAATCTAAACAATTAAATGATTAGAAAAATGATTAATGATAAATGTGAAAATTTTGATACCAAAAATGAATCTTTTTTTCAAGCCAAACTGCTGTACCTATCTTACCAAATTCAAAAGTTAAAGTGTTTGGATTAAATACCTCTATTTAATCCTCAGCATCCAATTTGCTTCTTCTTTTAAATTCTCTTTTGCTTATTAAACTGTATATTTTTTGTTTTTTAATGCATTTTGATAATTTTTCCAACCGGTATTGATGATACAATTATCTATCTTTCATTATGCATTTTTTGGTTTATTGAATTTTTGATAAAAATTAATACATCCATTTACATAAACACGGATTTGATTTCAAAAAGAGAGTAAATCATCAAGCTATACTTAAAAAATAATGCATTTTATGATTTTTTACCTTTGTTATCAATACAGCTAATCTAACTAAATGAGGTTTCTTCTCTAATTTTTAAAATAATAACTTATATTAAGCTAAAGAATGTTTTGGAAGAAATTTCTGATTTATAAAAATAGATATGTATGGCTATTAAAAAGTATTATTATGTGTAACTATTCAATTTAATCAGTCAAGTCTTTATAATAGGTCATTCAATAGCATGTGTGTGGTTCTTATTAGTTTATTATGAACAAGAATACCTAGAAAGTGATAATTGGCTGAGCGATAAAGAATTAATTTGGTGGAAACTTTATATTGAATCTTTATTCTGGGCTCTGACTTTGATGACTACAGGTTCAAACGAATCAAAAACCGTTTTTGAAGCACTATTTACTTCAATTATAATGTTGTTCATTTGCATTATATTTTGCTACTTATTAGATTCTATTGGAAATATTTTAGCCGACATCAACGAAAAAGAACGAATGATGAAAAAGGATATTAATATTATAAATGAATTTATGAGGACTCACAACATAAGCAGGTAGAGCAATTTTATTTGGCAAATAGCCTTTTTAAAGTTTTAAAAAAATTTTATCTATCCTCGACAAAAAAACAAAAAAAAAGATAAATTATTTTACAAAAAAAAACATATTTTTTTATTTATTTAATAGAAATTTGTAAAGAAGTGTAAATAAAGATCTTGAAAATTTCTATGAGAAGAACTATAAAAAGTTAAAAGAAGAAAATGAATCAGTTCTTCAGAAAATATCGCCCCATTTAAAAATTTAAATAAACAAAGAAAGCTATAAAAAATATGTTGATAAGGTTGCTTTCATAACAAAAAATTTTAGCAAAGAAACTATTGAAAAGTTATGCTAAAGTATAGAGGAGCTATATTTTACTCCAAACTAGATTTTGTTTAATCAAAACGACAATGATTCCTTTTGCTTAATGTATATTGTTGAGGGCTAGGGTAAAACATTTTTATTTAATTTAGAATAATATGGTTTTTAAATATTCTATTCTAATAAATTATTTTAAAGTGGAGCTCTTTAGAAAGTGTGAATAAGATCCCTTTATTCACTAGAAAATAGGTGTCTTGGATAAGGACTCGATAATAGGCTAGCATAGCTTTTTAACAGGACAGTAAAGGATGGCAGGAGCTAAATCTAAAACTTTTTCAACAATCATTTAGATATCTAGAGAGAATTTTTTAAATATAATAAAAGAGAACGAAGAAGACTATCAAAAGTTTTGCTTTATCAAAGATAACATTATGACCTATAAAAATTTCTACAATATTGGGGTCTGTTGTCAAATTTGTAAAAATTATCTTCATTATTCTTAAGACTGCCCGCTTGCACATTTAGATAGAGAAGAGGCATATAGCAAAGCAAAATTTTTAGAAAGAATTTAATAAAGAAGAAGTAAATATGAAAGAAAACTTGTAAAATTTGAAAATTCATTAGCAGTTTAGTAAAAGCTATTTGAAGTAGCTTTATTTTTTTAAGATATCATTGCTGTTTCACAAGATAAATTAAATGAACAAAAAAGTTAAGTATATTCTGATTAAGGAAGTTAAATGAGTGAAGAAGAAAAAAAAACTTAAAGCTTAACTGAAGAATTCTTTAAAAAAGGAAGTTAATTGTCAAATACGTTGGTTGAATAGGAAGAAGAAAAAAAATAAAAATAAAGTTATTCTTAAGTTGACAATTATCCTGAATAGGTAAAATAAAAAAGAGTATCTATCGATTATAAGAATAAGCCTATCAATATTAATGTGAATGAATTTTATGAAAGCAGAAATAAGTATTCTTCTAAGGAAGATTTTGAAGTTAAAAACACTAAAATGTATTTATCACCTTAAATTTAAGAATAAGATTAGAGTCATGAGCCTAAAAGATCAGCGCTCAGAGATGACCATCATAAAAATATACACTTTAGAGATGAGCCAGAAAATTTTAATAGATTTAAGTCATTTGATAGATCTCCTTCTGTATCTATTTTTAAACTTTACAATAAATACTAACTTATAATTAAAATTAAAAGGAATTGAGCACCTTAAAGTATATTGGCACGAAATAAATTTAATACTAAATAGAATAGAGTATGCATTTTGCTGATATGCGTTAAAACAAGCAAAAGAAACTCACTTAAAAGAGTGTTGCAGATTAACGAAAACCTTTTAATTCATACTTATCACATGATCATGAAGAAATGATTTCCAAGGAATACTATTAAAGCCCTTGGTTATTTGATAAATAAAAAGATTACAGTATATATTTTCCTGATGGTAACTTAGCTGTAGTTTTATTTAAGCATAGTAAATTTTCAAAAAAGATATAAGTCAACAAAAAAACGAATAGAAAATAAAGAAGGTGACGATTATGAAAAAACCAATATTTTTTGTTGAAAATATTTTGGATTTTAGTTGGTGTTTTTTTATTTACTTCTATATTTTACTAATATTTACATAATTTTAATCTTTAAGCCATTTGGATAATTTATTTAAATTATTTTACTTTACACATGCAAAAAACTATTTAATTTATTCACTCTTTTGTTGTAAATAGTAAATCAAGGTATCATTTTTTAATTAATAATATTTCCATGTATTTTTTCCCAATTAAATTTCATTAAAAATTTTAGAAACTTTTGATAACGATAATTATTTATAAATCTATAAAATTTATCTTTAAATTAAAATAGCTAATTTTATTTTATTAGTATGTTCATAATTTAACATAAAAATTTTATATTTAGATTGAAAAAAAAAATATTTAATATAATCCCTCCTTTGTTATTTGTTGTGATAATTGCTATTAAATAAGTAATCAGATTATTTTTTATATTTGAATTATACTATTAACATTTATCTTAAATTAAGAGATTTTAGCATCTACAAGTATATACATATATTATTTTAGACAAAGATTGAATGAATTTGTGATTTAAATATATCTAAAAAAGTACCAAGAAAGATTTTCATAAATAAGATTGATAATATTTCCTTTCAAAATTTCAAATAATAATCTAATGTTTATTTAAACAAAATACTTTAAAACTTTATTGAATTAATTAGAATTTTGAGTGTCAATATAATATTTATAGACTTGAAGACTAACTACGTGTTTTAGGATAAAGAAAAAATTTCGTTTGCTAATTGTATATGTATTATGTATTACTTGATACTATTGATTTATTTAAAGGCTAAATTAAATACTAGGAGTGAATGTGACGCGATTTATATTTTAGAATAATTCAATTTGTTCTTTAGATCAAATTTTATTTTTCGATCTGATAAAAATTTTTAATCTGAGCACAAAAACGCCAATCTAAATAGGTATTACCAAAAATATTATTAATTAATTTAATCGAATAATAAAAAAGAATATTAAAGGATGACAAATTATGACAAATTAATTTATCCATAATTTTTGAATTCTTTTAAAAAAGATGTAAGAGGTGTAAAAAAAAAGAGTTATCTTACAAATTGATTATTTTAAATATCTAAGATACTACGTAATTACTATATAAATTTTATTGCATACTTTATATTCTTAATTTATAAACATTTTCAAAAAGAGTTAAGAAAAAATAACCACAACAATCTTCTTAATTTATTACGAAATTTTATTTACTTAATGCAAAAATTTTTAATAGAAATTGTAGATATTTTTTTGTAAATTTGATATTAAAATTAAGTCTGCAGAAATTATTTTTTTTTTAATTTTTTCATCGAAGTAATATTTATGATTACAAATTTCAATATATATTTATTAATTTAAGTATAATACAATATTCAAATATTTAGTTTGATATATTTTTTTTAGTTTTCAGTATTTATTTGGTTATTTATTTACTTATGCTTTAAATTTTTTATTTCCTAATTATCTATGAATGTATGGATTTATTTATTCTAGAGAGCCTTTTTTAATTAATTTTCATGTTTTTATTTTCACAATCTGGCTTGAGGAGCGTAAGGAATTTCTTCAACCTTGTTGACATGGGTTGAAAGCAAAATTTTACCTTCAGACATGTGCTTGAGGTAGAAACGAACAGCATCTCCAATTTAGAAAAGAGGGTATTTTTTAATGTACTTTGTTGCTAATACGTCTCTATACATGGGACCGATTTAAGCATATAACTCAAGTAATTATTTACGATCAATTCTCTTGAGTTAAGTGCTCAACCAGAAACCTTTTATTTTCTTCTTTTTGAAGATAAGATCAAATTGACTTGCTTCACTATTCTTCATTGATAAGTTACCGTAAATGTAAGCAGTGGAACCATCAGGCATATTTTTAAGAATAACACCAGCAAGAGGACCTCCAACAGCATCGAAAGAAATAGTGGCATCAAGCTTTTCAGAAAGATTACGAAGGTCTTCTTCAAAGTTAGGTTCGTCTGTGATAAGAATGTGTTCACAGCCTTCTTCTGCTCTCAAGAGATTAGCTTACTCCTTACGACGTACAATATTGATTACTGGTATATTGTTGTGCTTGCAAATTCTATAAAGCATACGACCCAAAGCAGAAGCAGCTGGGTTGTTGACAACAGCTCTATCTTCTCTTTCTTAAACCTTCTTGAACATCAAAACAACAGATAAGGGGTTTACTAAACCAGAAGCACCTTCTTCGAAAGAGTAATTATCAGGGAAGGGGATGGCTTGAATAGCCTCGGCAACAGCGTACTCAGCAAAGCATCCGTGTTGTCCTTTTTCAACAAGGATAGATACCTTTTTGCCAATTAAACTCATAGCATAGGGATCAGCACCTGCATCGACAACAATACCAGCACCTTCAGAACCAAGAGTGACAGGAATCTTTTTTTGAGAAGAGTAATATCCCTTCATAAATGAAAGATCAGCTGGATTGATAGGTGAAACTATGACCTTAACTAAAATTTCAGAATGTCCAGGACGAGGAACTGGGACATCGACATAAATTGGAGGAGCTCCATATTTTTCTAAAACAAGAGCTTTCATGGTAGGAGGAATGGTCTGCATGATTGTTTTTAACCTTGTAAAAGCTAAATAAATGTTTAAATTTAAATGGGGATTGTTAAAATAAATTTAATGATTAATTTTTCTGGCAATAAATTTATTATCTGATTGACAGGAATTTAAATAGAGGTATTCATCGGAATAAAGAGTTTTATAATATTTTTAATCAACCGTGTCATCAGACGAAAAATTCATCTGTTTCTGACAATACTAGGAAAAAATCTTGATAATCTGTTTGATTTGGAAAAAATTAAGCAATTAGAGTGTAATTTGAAATTAGTTAAATAATATTTATATTTCATCACACATACAGTGAACATTTATTTATAGTTTGCACTAAGAATATCGAAAAATTAAAGTGCATAAGATTTTTCCCCATAAAAAATGAAATTTAGCTAAATTAATTCTTCATAAGTGATTGCAAACAATAATAGCGAGAGCTAAATCAAATCTTTTCATTCTAAATAGAATTCTCCTAGAACCTTCTAGAGGAAATCGACGCAATATTAGAGTTAAAAGTTAGAATAAAAGAGAAGTGTACATTTTTTAACAAAAATTTTATTTTTTTAAGGAACTAAACAAACATTCCTCCTTTTACTTTTGAGATGTTATTCATAATTATATATATTTGTTTTCCTACATTTATATGATTATTCATTATTTTTAGAATAATTTGAAAAAAATGAAAAAATATGGCGTTTAATCTTCATTTTAAAAAGAATTCAAAGGAATTAGTAGAGGAAAGATAGCAAGAAGATATCTTCTAAACATAAGTTAACATATAAAATTAATTGAAAAACAATGAGCTCATCTAGATTAGTGAAACATTTCGCTAATTCTTAGAAAATAAAAAATCGGTATCATAAATGATGAGCTAATTATAGCTCAAGTCAGCTTTAGGATCAAATACCACTAGCAGCAGAAAAATGAAGCATCTTTCTAATTAAAATTCTCCTAACGGGAGCCCTTTGTTTAAAAGCAAGCAAATCCTTGTTGCAAAAAGCAATTCATCTGTAAAAATGAAGCTAGAGTAGCTAAGCAGAGAAAATAGTATGAACAATAACAGTGTAATAAATAACAACAATAATAATTCCTTTACTTACGCTAAAGAAAATTGTAAGTCATATAATTTATAATTAATCACATTTTGCTCTATTATTTTTTTCTAAATTTCTAAATAATATTCAAAGTTATTATCTATCAATTAAATTAATTGGTGTGAATAATAGATTGATAAATAAGGTTACCTATTATTTAATTATATTTTAATCTATAATCCTTTATTAATTTTATTGGCAGTCATAACTGTATATAGCTTTACTAAATTGAACGTGTAATTACATTTAATAATTATTTGTAAATTTCATAAACAAAAGCCATCCTAGCTCAGTAACTGAGGTCAAAAACTCCAAGTGACGCTAAACAAAGATATAATAAGGGGTAACCTAATATTAGCTTATACAATCTCATAAAGAGTCATCAAATAAAGCAGTCAGAATAAAGATTCAAAAAAAACAAAGAAAATGGATAAAATAGTTTTGGAATAGAAAATATGATAAATGAAAACACTGAAAACCAATAAATATTCAAAAAATACATGAATGAGCTAAAAGTTGCCTTAAATTAAGAAAGACAAGCTAGATTAAAGAAAGAGGAGTAGGAGGGATTATAAAAAGATTTTCCTCAAAATCAAAGAGATTTGTATAGTGTTAGTAATGATATTTACAACTTTTACAAAGAGTTTGATATAAGGACTGAAAGAGTGCTCTTTTTTAACAAATCTATTTTGAACGATATGATGAATTAAAATATTTCTGATAAAAGTAGTATACTAAATATTCACTAGATTGAATCAAACCTAGAAAGACTTAAAAAAAATTTCTTAAGTATTGTCTAAAATGGATTACTAGAAATTAATTAAAAGCTGACCATAGCGATAGCCGATATTTTGAGATGCTACAATTTAATTGTAGATAAATTGTGCGCTGATATTGTTACAATCCAAGAATAACAAAAAGAAAATATCCATGTTAAGCAGTAAATACTAAAATTAATTTAGTTTTAATAAAATTTACATTTCCATATTTTAAATTATAAAAGCGTTTAAAATTTAGAGGAGGAGATTATCAGATTGAGGATAAAGCTAAATGACTAAAAAAAAAATACTGAAATACTTCAACAAGACATTGAAACAAAATAAAAATATTTCTCAAGTAAGCTGAAAGACTAATCTATTTTGAATCAGTCTTTGATTAAAGAGCTTAATGATTCATAAACGCAATTATATAAAAGCCTTGAGCAAACTCAAACAGTCACAAACAATGATAGTTCAAATAAAGGTGAAACATAAAATATAGCTTTGTTGAATGATGAAAAATATTTAAATATTAATTTAAAATAACCAATTTTAATATCTTAAAAACCTTAAATTGAATTATTAAATATTGAGAATATTGATAAAATCACTTTTGATGAAAGAAATGTGTAAAATGAAAAATCTTTAAAGCCCCAGCTGAACTGTGATGATGAGGAGATCAAAACAAGAAAAACAAGTTCTTCAACTCTATCTCATTAGCACTAAGATAAAAATGTTTTAACTACTTAATTTCTCATGCATATAAAACCAACTAGGAGGTATTCATTTATTAAATAAGAATCAATATCTTAAACTTATAAGCTGAGTTTCAAAACACTTTTGTAATTACCTTTTTGGAAAGGAGTAAAAATATTTTTTATTTTATTTATTTCTCATTGGCTGTATTTTCTTTTAAATAGATTGACACATTATAAATGCAACCCGATACGAATAAATAAGATTCCCTTGAGCTAAGAGAAATAGAAAAATATATAGAATATATTATAAACAAAAATTAGAATAAATTTGAAAAGTAGCTTTTCAATAACTTTCAACCAAATTTTATTTAAAAAATAATAGTAATTTGTTAAAATTGGAATTGTTTCACACCTTATTTTATAATTATAATAAAATATAGATTGCTCTGTCATAAAATAACTAAATTGTAGGTCCTTAAAAAAAGTATTACAGAATAGTTGAAATAATATAAAAAATGAGGAATTATTTTTAGAGAGAGCAAGTCAATTTAAAATAAATGAATTTAAACACCTAGGTTTTTCATCTTTTCTGCTAAATATCACCATATGAAAAAGCTCTAACAAATTTATAACAGCTGACACTTATAAAAAATTTAAGCTTTTATCAAAAGTTATTTCAAAATGACTAAAAGTCGCTTCATTTGCTAAATAAAATTTGGTTTAAACTTCATAAAAAAGTAGAGAAATACACTCATGAAAATATAAAGTAATTATTTAAGTTATTCATTCAAAAAGATTTATTGTAATAAATAAATTAATAGCTCTTTGTACAGTGATTACATTAGTATTCAAACTGTTCACATTTGGATAGATAAATTAATGAAAAAAAAATCATAACCAATACATTTACTAGTATTTATCAACATGCTAAGCTTTTGTGAAATAAGAAAAATTAATAACTTCCTAAATGAAGATTAAAAATTTGAATTTTTATTTTATTACTATCTCAGCTACAGAGAATATAAAAGATAAAGCGTACTAGAATTGGCAATAGCAGATTTTATTAGAAGCAATGATAACTATAAAAATGATGAGGTTTTTTAAAAAAGAAATGGAGAGAAATCTGAAATAAACAATTTTAATTTAATGCAATCTTGTGGCAAGTAACTAGTTGATAAAATGTAGTAATATGTTGATTTGGATTCACTTGTTAATATTCTTTAAAACGATTATTTTAATAAAGATTACTGTATTTTTAATAAAAATAATTTATCTTCTTATTATGATCGCTTGACTCAGAATTAAGAAATTCGTGTTACAACATAAAATATTATTTCAAAGCTTACATTTTATTCAAATTCGATTACTGAGTATAGAATACACAAATATGATGTAGTATCTCTTATTACCTATTTTATTATGTATGAGTTGGATGAAGCATATAACTTTATTTTAGATGTAAATTACCAAGATAATATTTTTAAAATTTTTCTTGATTATTTTATTTGAAACATTAGGACTACAAGGAATCTGGGAGAGAATATGAAATATCGTTTAAGATAAAAGATAATAAGTATTTTAGTGGCATAGACCAAAGCGAAATGGAGCTTTCTATTTTCTTTAACTAACTGAGCCTATAGTTTTAATAGTTTAACATTGAAGAAAAGACTGGAATCACTGCTGAAAGTTATATGTTCAATTATGGAAACGGAGTGTTTTTAAACGAATATATTAAAAACATTAATTAGCATTAATTTATTGACAGTTTTCCATACTTGCTTGATAAAAATAAAAGTATTCAATTTTTTTTAATTTTCAATTAATATTTATCTTAATTTTTTACAAAAAAGTTCCTCCAAAAGAAAATTAAATTACAAATAAGAAAGAGTAAATATTCAATAGTAAAAGTTATAACCTTAACAAATCTTAAAAATAAAAACTCTCAACATAACAAAATAAGAGCGTATATATTCAGTGAATCACATATTTATCTATTCATAAATTTTTATATTTATTTTGTAGATTAGATCATTTTCACTCATACATACATAATAATTCATAAAATAAGAAAATAAAAACCTATCAATAAATAATTCAATCTCACAATCATTAAATTTGGCGCTATCTTTTTTACAAATTATAAAAGGCTTAATTTAATTTAATTTTATATTTATAACAAACTATTACATATTTGAGTATATCTGTTTTAATTTCTTTTATTTGTGTTTTCACTAAAATTGATTAATTTTATGTCAGATTAAAATATTTTAGTTAGAATCAAGCTTTTTTATTCTAGAAAAAAGAGAGTTTACTTACAAATAAATTTAAACTAAATTAAACACCACATTTAGAGTCAGCTAAGATTAAAAAATTTTTTCTTTATAAAAAACGAATGGTTGTTGTGGCTGTACAAAAAGATTTAATATCAATTAAGATTATGAATTATGCAATTTCTAAGCTAAAATATTAAATCTTTTAGTAAATCAAACACACTCATTATTTAGTTATTTAAAGAATAAATAATTAATAAATATAAGGAGAGATTATTACTAATATTACTAGTTAAATTAAATTACTTTACACAAAAATGTAAAGAGCACTTAGAAGCCAAACAGTCGATGTTCAAGCTTTATAAAGATAAATATACCTCTCTGAATAGGATACTTTTAGGAGAGGATAAGAATTTGATGATTCTCCAATAAAGAATCAAAATAAAAATTCTTAAAAGCAAATACAAAACAATAAAATAAATTGCAAAATCTAAAATGGTAGCAACAAATATTTAGATAGTAATGAGAATACTAAATTTATGGGAAATAATGAATTGAGATTATCAATAAGAAATCTTTTGAAAATAGTTGATTAATCAAAAAAAGAAAGAGAGCCATCAAAATAAGAGGGAAATCCATTAAATTAGTATATAAAAAACGTTATAACATAGCATAATTAGAAATATAAGTATTATTCAAGCGATATAAACCATTCACACAATTACATAAATTATTCATAAAAAAAGAAGAAGGTAAAACCTTAGTGTTAGTCATTTCTTACCAATAAAGGGTCTGAGTTTGAATATTTGCCTTATTAACCTTAGGTAACTCCAAATTATTGGGCTGGAATTTCTAAAAATACAACAGGTAAATCTAATACAGCTATAGCGCCTTATGTTTTCAAGATTAATAATTAAAAATTGGATGAGAGCCAATAGAAAAGTACTAGTCGTCTGTCTTCAAGTAGAAGTACAAGCAGAAAAAACTCATACGCTCCTACAGAAACTTTTTAAAATGGTTAAACTATTGATTTTGAAATGAACCCGTAATTCGAATTATAATCTACTTTATTTATTGCGCAAGATTAAGCTAATACTTTTAAAAAATCTAACGAAGATATCGTTAATAAAAGTTAAACATCAAGAAATTCAGTGGGTGGAGAAACTAAAAATTTTTAACTGCCATTTAAAAGAGCATCTTTATAATTCTAGTAAAAAGAAAAAAGAGTTTAATCTGCAAAAGTTCATAAGCCTCAAAGCAAATAAAATGAATAGAATAAATCTTAGGTATCTATAGATTACAATCATTTATATTACTCAAGCCTCTTTTAAGAAAGTTAATATAATCAAGAAAGCAAAGACTTTACAAGTAGTAAAGATTCTAATTAAAATTTTTAAAAGCCAAAACAATTAGATCTAAATAACAGCGTCAGTATGCCTGCAGAAGATGAAATATTTAGCTCTAGGTCAAATTTTATGAGAGGAAATACTTTAAAAAATAATTGGATGAGCAGACTGCAATAGCAAATAAAAGATAAAAAAGATAAAAATTAATTAAAATAGCATTCTTAAAGTAAATAAAATAAAAGTAATTATTTTATTGTAGATGTTTAGTAGCCTTAAACACCATAAAAAGCTGATTAGTTTTGCTTAACAAACGAATTTATCAAAAAGCAAGCTAAAGATCTACCATTTTAATTAATCAATAGCTTTTTTATTGAGAATAACAATAATAATATTTAAACTAGTAAATAACTTAATAGAGTCAGTGTTTCAAAATCAAATAAAAAAAATAAAGCTTAAAATAAATATGATGAAAATCATGTTTCAATAACTTCTATTAAATTTTCAGATAGCTTAAAAGACGGATATAAAAATGCTGTTTCTAAGCCAAAACAAGTTTCTTATCAATCCACACCAACAAGAAAAAAATTAGATATAAAAACACCTCTAAATTTTAATAATTGGAGAAAATGATTCTGAAAAAAATCTAAACAAAAAATCCAACAAAACTGTAAATATATATTTATTTAACTCTAGTTGTATTTATATTTAGATATATAAAAGTATATTAAGTTTATGAATTTCAAGTATTGTCTAAACGAAAATATTCTGTCTGTAAAATCTAAACTTTAATTCAATTTTATTTTATTTTGTTGATTTTATTTTATTTTAGGAATTACTTTATCAAATTTTTAAAGAAAATAAATATATTTTATTTTGTAAATAATTTTTGGAATTAGAGTATGAAAGTAAATAAATGATAACAAATTAATCTATGTTAAAATGATAATTTAAAAGTAAAAAAATAAAATTTTATTCTAGTAAAATTTAACTTTAGAATTATAAATGTGAATTGATTTTAATTAGCTTAATTGATTATTTTCTGTTTGTAAAATCTAAACTTTAATTCCATTTTATTTTACTTAGTTGATTTTATTTTTGGAATTCATTTATCAAATTTTTAAGTGAAATACAAATATTTTATTTTTTATAAAGTTTTTTGGAATTATAGTATGTAAATAATTGATAACAAATTAATCTACATTAAATTAATCTAAGCTACAGAGATATTCTTTATTTTTAGATAATTATTTGATTGAATGATTAAGGATATATTTATTTATTTATAAACAGAATAATCTATCTAAATAGAAATTTTTATTAATTTAACTTGATTATTCAATTGTATCAATAATGCTCAAAAAATATAATAGTACAATATTAAATTACTATGAAAAGTACTTTGATAGTATTTTCACCCTTCATAAAAAGAGGATCATATAGTATGTTAATTTGAGTATTCCTCTTAAAATAAAATAGGATGAATAATTAAAAGAAAATGAAAGTTTAGATTGGTATTTAGATATTACTCATCAAGAAGCTAGCCTCTAAAGAAATTTCTAAGATTGGTTCACTAGATAATTTTTATATAGCTACTGCGATACAATAGTTGTTAACGTAAAAAGCACCTAAATATAAAATAAAATCATTAAACACATTTTATTAATAGTTTTAAAATATACAGAAAGCCCAAAAGATTCCTTTTGAGTCATATGAAGATCTTAAATTATAGGTAGAATTAACAAAAAAATGAAAAACATATATTATTTTAGTATGTGATATGAATGGTAATTAGATAAAATTTTAACTTAAAAATTTAGTAACTGGAACTAGCATACAGGAAAGCTAATTAGTTATTATATTAGCTATAAAATAAGGTTGAAGGCAAAAATAAGGATGTATATATTATGTGCAAAGATTTGGATATATAAAATATTATAAATATAGAATTTCTAAAGACTTAATATACAAATAAATATCTCTGTATACCTCAAACTTTAGTTAACAATACATTTGAAGATATAAATGATGAAACAGAGGAATTCATGAAGTAATTTTATCAATTTAGCTTATTTACCTTATCAATATAACTATTAATATTTAGGTAAAATAGTATAAAGCTCTTTCCTTTGTAGCATGTTAGTTCTTTTGGTATTACTGACCGTCTTATCAAATCAAAAAAATATCAAACTATTTTGTTTGAGGACGATTCATTTAACAGTAAATTTACAGATACAAAGTATCCAAAATTATACTTACCAGATATTCTACTTGTATCAGCAAGCACAACAGATGTAATTTTAAAATGACTAGGCTTTTATTGTTTCTAAATCTAATCTTATAAAAATTAGTAAAGCCTTATTACAGATAAACCCAAGTTTGCCAACTTCAGTAATATGTTAGTAAGGAAATAAAATATAATTATCATTAAAGTTAATATTTTTTTTAACAGAAAGCAAATTATGCAATTTAATCAGATATCCATATGGAAGAAGAAAATATGAAGTATTTTGTTTTACAAAAGAGACAAAAAGAAGCTAAAGAAGAGTATGAAGATTTATATTAAGAAATGGAAAATAAGGAGTATGAGGATTTAGAACTAAGAAAGAGTATATAACCTGGTATAAATTTATTAAAAAAATAAAGATAAAAGGAAAGAAGAGCAGAATGAACAATTAAAAAATATTATTTCTAATTTTGTCAAAATCTATTATCAAATAATGTAAATTGGAGCTGCTTAAATTATAAGATAAAAAAAATTTTTTATTCAAATAACTAAAATGTAAAACTTTAAATTTTTAAATAAATTGTTCTGATTTATTTATTTATGTTTTTAATTTATGTGGTTCTAAATCAATTTATTTTATTAAATCTATCACTAAATCATTGAGTTTATTTATCACTTTTTTTTCTCTGAAAATATTATTTTGGCAAAATTATTTTATTTTTGTTAATTATAGAATATTTTAGAAAAAGTTCTTTTTATTGATACCTAATATATTGGTCATATTAAAATTTATTATAAAATAATTTGTAAAAAAATGCAAAAAATCATAAATTTAAATAGAATTCTAATTTTTGATAACATTTAGTTTATTTTTAAAATTGTAATTGAAACTATTTATTAATTTTCTAAAATATATTGTAAATAATAAGTTAATATTTTAAGGAGTAAATAATAAATTAGTGTTTGAATATCTTTATGATTTTATGAAATCTAATTACACCTTAATTATTTAAAATCATTCAAATAGTAAAAATATAGGTATATATGCACTTTAAATTCATATTGGTAAAAAAATAAAATAATTATTAAATATATAATTAAACACTAATAATAATTTTTTAATTTTCAAAAAATATTGATTGTAAACAATAGAAAATTTATAGACTCTTTCAAAAATTTGAATAATTTTTGAATAAATTACATTTAAATACTTTAATAATAAGAATTATATGTAAAACATGCTTTTCATAAATAAATAAATTGTAAGCAGACATTTTACGTTCTAAAAACTGACAAAAATCAGTAAAGCACATATAAATTACATTACAAACATTTTTATATGGATATAGAGTTTTTGTAAAAATGGGGATATTTACTATAAATCTACTTTGTAAATTTATAGTAAAATCTAAATTAAAAAGAAGCAAAGTTTTAAAATTTAATTCTATTTAGCTTTTTTAATAAAAAATAAAGTTTATGAAAAAAATAATTGTATTTTATTTTAAAGATACTTTTTAAAGGTTAATCAATATATTATTTAGATGGAGCTTAAAGTTTAAAAGACTCAATTAATTGGCAAAAAGGAAAATAAATAAAAAGAAAAAGAGACCAAAGATAAAAAGAATGACAATAAAGATAGTTTAGATAAATAGGAAAGCAAGTGGTACGATGGAAAAGTCGTTTAGTGGATTTTTTGCACATTCATACCGTTTGCGTTTTTAGCTGCGTATCCTATTATAATCTTAAGTTATTATACAATAACACATACAGTTATGGCTTAGGTTTTTGTGCAAATTGCATTATTAACTTTTTACATTAAACCGTCAGACATGGAGAATTCTCTTGAAAACAAAGAATAGCAATTGAAAGAAATATTTATTAAAAAATAAACTGTTTAGCTAAAAGATTATAGAAATTTTTTCTACAAATTTGTAATGATATTAGAGTCATTAAACATTCTAAGTAAAATCATATTCGTCATAATTTACTATACAAAGGAAGATTTGCAAATAGAAAATATTAAAAATGTTCTGTTAGATTTAGAATTTTTTTTTGTTGGTGACTTAGCAAAATAGTCAGGTGTGTAAAAAGCAAAAATGATCCTTTTATCATTTATTCCAAATATTCTTTTATTTTCAGTTTTTCTTTTGGCAAGCAGGATATATAAAAGTAAAAGTGAAGTTCGGATCGAAGAGCTTGTTCATCCTTCAAATCAAGTAGAATTTAAAATAATTAATTGATTGAGTCATTTTATTATTAACATTTATTATTTTATTAGAATGCTCAAGGATTGTTAAATTTTCTTGTTCTGGTTTCCTTGGCTTCATGTTAAATTTTCAACCCTTCAATTATGGCGTTCGGTTTCTTAGGACTGTCGTTAATATCGCAAACTATTTCTTTGATTTCGAGTAGCCAAAAAAGAATGATAAACGCATAGATTGTGATACAAGTTCTTATTTAAATCTATTGCTTTGCTTAGTTTTTTTTAAACATGTTTTCAGCCACAAATACTTTTTAAGAAAATTAGTACTTTGAGTCTTAATTCATAGGTGTTAATTCAATAGCTGAATTTTCGAATGGTTTAAATGTAATAAATTTCTTATCTTCTCTCAATAATCTTTATTTACACAATATTTTATAAATCTAATGAATTCTTTTTTCATTTACAACATTTTAAGGCAAACGAGCTAATTTTCATTTAATAAATCATATTCTTTTATTTTCGTTTTTACTGAATTATTTTTAAAAAAACTAAAATAGTAACATCCATTTTATATCTTAAGCATGACGATTCTTTTCTTTCTATCAGTCTTTTATCTATAGAAGCTAAATTATGAAAGATAAAGATGGTCTTTTATTCCAGTATATTAATAAATTGAAAAAGAAAAAAAGAAGAACAGACTAAAGAAAGCTTTAGTCAAGCTTTTAAGCCTAAAAAAGAAGAGTTCTAGTATACTGGAAACAAAATCAGAATTGTTGCCTAGATTCGGCTATGATAATAATTAAATCATACACTATAATACCATTAATGATTAAGATAAAGTGCAAATTGAATTATAAACTTACAATGATATCCGAACTGAGTAATAAATGCTAGAAAAAAATTAAGATTAAAGCTAGGATAATGTGGATATATTAAATCCTTTAAGAATTGAAGAAATAGCTATAGATGAATAAATTTAAGATCCAAATACTTTAACTAGAAAATAAAAAATGACTAATTCATTAAAACTAGATAAGGCATAAGTAAATTTTGGAAATGTTTCAAATGGTGAAATATAATAAGATTTTAATAACGATAACGAAAATTAACATACGATATTAAGTAAAATAAGGAAAAACACCAAAAGTACTACTTACACTCCTGGATTATTTCAAAAAAAATAGTAGAATAATCAAAAAAGGGGTTCTTTTAGAGTTAACTAACAGCAAGAAGAGTAAACATAATAAGTCAAGGTATAAAAGATATAACCTTCACTTGAAGAATAAAAGGAAAAAGGAATAGAAATTATAAGGTAATAGCTAATAAAAATAGAAAAAGGGGAAGATGATAACATTGATAATTTATTGACATCCAAAAAATAAGATATTTTATATGAAGAATCAATACAGCCTGAGAGTTAGTAGCTTTCGAATTAGAAAACAAATAAAGATAAGTTTTCAGCCTTAAAAATGAAGGTGTATAATTACATTTTAGAAATATCAAGTCGGTCTTTCATATACATAAAATCATAATTTGAAGATTCAATAATACCTATCAGATTTTTGTAATGCTGCTCAATTTTAATAATTATGAGATATCCATGCTACTATTCTTTAGGATTAATTACATGGTGCTTACTAAGTTCAATTTTTAAACTCGAAATTAAAGTGAAATTTCTCTTCATTTCTCTAGTACCCATACCATGCATAATTATTATATACGCTTTTAATTTATATGGAAGCATATAACAAAATAATAATCTATACCCCAAGCATGGTTTTGTGTATTAAAGATTCTTTTGGTTAGAAAGTATTATTTTTAATACAATAATTTTCCTGTTTTTCACTTATTTACTGATACTTCGTAGATTAAAATAAAGTCTATCTTCTTTTATCTAATTACAAAAGGATAAAAATAAAGAAAAAAAAGAAGAAAATATCAGCAATATTTAAGATAAATAAAATTTAGATCTTTAGTAAATTGATAATTCTAAGAATGTAATTGTTTATAATAAAGGAGAGTAGAATAACGATTTTATTTTATAGAGAAATAGCGAAAAGTAAGAAAGTTCCAATAAAAAAAATTTTTCTAATCAAGATTTAGTAAGAATTCCTTCTAAAAGCGATCCAATCAAAGCAGAAATAAATCTTAGATTTAGTAAGCAAAGTAACAGTAGCGTAGTCAAATTTAGGTAAGACTAAGATTACGAAAATGAATAAAATGAAAGAAATTAAAGTAATTCCTATTCAAATTCAGACAAATAAGATAATTGTAATAAGAATAATTAGAAAATAGATTAGACTCAACAAAAACCCGTTTCATTGATTACAATTTTTTTCGCATTCATTCTAAAATATAGCTAGACTTTAGCATTGTTTCTCTTATATTGGATAGGATTTTACACTATCAACATAATTCACCTTCTTTTGGTTGTTTTATTTTTAATATTTTTCTAAAATAGCTTGAAAACTATAAAAATAAAAAAAAATGGAAAAATTTATGTTATGAGTTTTTCATTCAAATACTGGTATATTCTATTAATTTATCTTGGTATGGTAATCTTTGCTAAGTTTATCTACACTATCTTGCAGTAAGGTATGAATTATATGGGTGAAGAAAGTAATAATAATAACTAGGATAGCTACTTAGCAACAATATTTAATTTCATAGGAATTAACTATGATTATGACATGCCTTTCTCCTTAAGTCTTTCAAAAGATGACTATGCTGGGTTGACTATTATATGGATAGCCTTTATGTTTGCAACTCTGCAAGAAGACACTTTTAGATCTGAAACATACTAAAAATATTCAAATAAAATTATTTTTCTCATTTAAGACTAACCTGTAATTAAGAAATATTGCCCTAATTTTCTATTTTATACGAATAAAATAACTGTCCTTGGAGAAAATTTATTATATTGGTTATCGTTTTTTGGTATCACAACCTGTTTAATATTACAAGATTTTAGCTTTATAAACAGCTTTTTGCTACTGTTGTCGTTTTTGATTGTATTCTATTACATATTCAAATATAAGGAACCTCAGCTATTTAAATATAAAAAGTAATTTAATTTTCCTTCATAAATTTTTTCTTTTTAATTAACTAATCAACTAACTATAAAAACTTTAGATATTATAAAATGTGGTATTTCTTTAATCAGATAATCATAGCATATATCTTGCTTTGTTACATTTTGTAATTTACCTCCTTAAAATTTGTTTAAGATTACATAATAGATCCTAGTTCTGAAAGATATAAAACATTCTAAAATAACCGAGCAATATATGGTTTTTATCCAGAACTTAAGGCAACTGATAGCTTAAGATATACTTTTTTCCCGATTATATTTGTTTTATATTTTGCCATTTTTGTTTAAAATTACTTGAAGATGATATACAACGCAGTTAAGCACCATAACTAAGCACAAATTAGGGATAAATCTGAAAGTAGTTCTTCTGTTATAAGCGATAATCAAAAAAAGCTCTTAAATGGTAGAGAAAATATAACTATAGACGTAATCAATAAAAACTACTAGAAAGCAAGGAGGGAAGAAAATAGATAAATTTATATTAACTACGTTTTATTCGATATTTACAGTGAAGTGTAAGCTATTTATTTTTTTCATTTTTACTTTTATCTCTCCCATATAACTTTTATTCCAAACAAAATCTTTCAATAAGATATTTAATAAAATCTGTTAATTTTTAGAAATTTTTGAATCAAAACATCAAAAATTTTTACTTTTTTAATTAGATTTTAATTTTTTTTTATAATCATTTTTTTCTGGTGTAATTATTACAATTTTAGGTAATCTTTTTTGATTTATTTTAAAATTTTTATAAAATAGGAGTAGTGGAGTTTATTCAATACTGAAAGGGCTTTAGTTTATCATGATAGATATTTAAAATATGTTAGTTTTTCTATTTGCTATGGTTTTCAGATTATCAATTTCTATGCTTATTTTTATTATTATTTACTTGAAATTCTTTTATCGTTATCATAATTAACTGGAAACATTTTTGGAAAAAACTTAAATGAAGAAGAGTATCAACTATTTCTTCAAAAGCTTTTAAAAATTTTACTCATTTCCTTAAAAGAATCTTGGATGGAGAATAAATTTTGATACTAAATCAAATAAAAATGAAAAAAACTAATAAGAAATTAAAAAGTAATAAGAAGAAGTTATAATTTCATCAAATTAGTTACAGAATATCTAAATAGCTAAGGCAAACGATGTCAACTTAAAAGAATAGAATTAAGAAGAAAAGTTTGAACAGGAATAGTCATAAAAATAGAAAAGTTCTAGTAAAAATAATAAGAACATTTAAGCTATGCGTAGGTCAAGTAAAAGAGATTTATTAGAAAATAAAATTCAAGAAAAAATACAAGACTTTATGATCATTTAATAAAAACTTAAAATCGATGAATAACTTGCAATATGGCCATATTCATTTTGGTTTAGCTATATATGCATAAGCATAACTTATGGAGCATAATTCTTAGCTACTGACTATGCAAAATCAAATATAAGTAATTATCTAATTCATTATATATAGTGGGCATTTTTCATTTTTGGAACAAGCTGCAACACTTTGAGTTTATCTAGCATCTTTAGAAATATTTACTTTTATCTAATCATGTTTTGGATGAATATCCTAATATTTGTTTTGATTAGAATGAAGAAGTAGCATGAATAAAATATTTTGAATTAAAAGTAAGAGTTATAAAACTAATTTTAGTTAAATAAAAATTTACCAGAAAAAAACTCTTCAATGTAGAATCAAGACTCTTCTGCCAAAAAGGGAGAAAAGAATCAAAATAATCCTATCAATTATGATGATTTTAGAGCCTCAAAATCCCCAGCTTTTAATTCAGAATTTCCTAGAAATAGCTCATCATTAAGCCAACAATTTAATAGGCTCACTTACCTTCATTTAAACTAAGCTCAAGTATCTGATGTAAATAATTAAGAAGGTGAATTAAAGCTAGCCTTTGAATCTGAAAGATTAAAACGTGTGCAAAATGCAGAAAAAGAAGTAGAAATTGTTTATTATTAAGAGGGAGGATTGTTACCTTAAAAAATTACTTGGTGTAAATTAGTTTAAAAACATTTCAAATTAATGGATGAAGATAATATATTAGAAGAGGATAATTAAGGTTTTATCTAAAAGACTTAGTTCACAGAGGGTTTTTCTCCAAATTACAATTTTAATAATGTTTTTACAAAATAAAATAATGACAAAATAGACAGTGTAATAGAGAAAGATTATGATGATGCTTTCAAAAATGAAATAGAAAATTCTGTTGAAGATGAAGGTTCTATCAACTAGTTTAAAAATAGGCTTGATGGAGTTTATGCATTTAAGGTACAGTCTCCAAATGTACTCAGAGATTAATTTGATTAAAAAAATGAATCAGATGAAGAAAAGAAATAAGACCTTTCCGAAGAAGTACTCATCAGAAAGAAAAATTAATAAAAAATATTTGACTAAATGAGAGCAGATGAGGAAGAAAAGTAAAAATAATTATATAGAGAGGATCCTGATTTTATTTACAATAATTATTTGAGGATTCAATATTTTTATCAAATGAAATCTTGTTATGTGAAACAAAAATGTAAATCTGCGCTTTTATTGGCTCTTTATCCCTTTTACTCTGTAATTCTAATGCATGTCAGTGAATAAAAGCATGACATTTTTTCCTACATTTATCTGCTGGTAGCGTTTTTAGGTAATTCTATTAAAGCTATTAACAGAAATACTATTTTCTTAGTCTTGCTTTAATATATTTTATTGCTAGTGAATATTAACCAATAAACAAGTCCACTCTATATTGATTAATATTTGCTTGATTTCAAAAGCATGTCTCTGATACAACAGTATATTACTGATCAGGAGCTTTTGTAATATTTAGCATTCAATAGTAGTAACAATCAAAGCAATTCTGCAACGATCTCGTTTATTTTAAATTGTCTTGTCTTTACTGTCATAGGCATTTACTTTAATTGCTATAAATATTTAATTAATAGCATTGTAAGAAATATTTAGAAAGTTAAAAATAAAGTAAAATAAATATACGAGAACAATCTTTTCCCTTAGCAAATTGTACCTATCAGTATTTACAAGCATGATTCGGTCTAGAAAAAATAATAAGAAAACCATAATGGGTATGTGAATAATTCTGATTCTGATTAAAATGTCATCAACTAGCATAAAAAAAACGTGAAATCTTAACAGTCAAACAATAACACTTCGACATACTCTATTGAGTATACTGATAGAAGTGATTCTAAATATGATTATTAGTACAATGAAGATGGATAGTTAATAAATCCGATATAACCTTTATGGATAAATTATTAGAACTGGAAATCTTAATCTTTTTAAATTTCTAATTTGATGTATGAGATAAGTATATCCTTCGGTTATATCATTTGTGCTATCTTAATAATGATAATTGCTTGTCAATACCTTGATATTTTCAATTTCATAATTCTTGCTTATAATATGATCATCTTTTTTGTTATAGAATTTGTTGTACCTTTTCCATAAATGCTTAATCAAAGAAAGAAGATTTAGAATTTATTGAGAATTTTACAATTCTACTTATATGCCGTGTTTGCACTATATTCTACTATGTAAATTCCATATGTGAGAAATAACATATCAGCAACAGGTTACTTTTTATCTTATCAATTTTTAAATTTAAAAATAATTGATAAAATATATGTTATGTTTTGCATTATGTGCACTCAGTTATTGATATCTTCATAAGATTTTAAAACAATCACTTTCTCAGTAAGTTAGTCTTATATCCTTAATGCTAATTTAAGTCATAAAGCTCTTTCAATTCATTAAAATGATTAAACAATTTCTGAACTGCTCAAAAATGAAAAAGAACGTAGAAGTTTAAGAGAAGTAGTGCGTAAAGTTACTCTAACCTTGAAAAATTGGCATAAATCATAGTCTTATATCTAACCTTCTAATGCTCCATAATAAAATAATTAAAATAAAAATTTAAACACTAGTTAATAATTAAATTAATTTTAAAGTTCTAAAAATTTACAAAATATTTTTCCAGCTAGATCTCAAAGTGCACAAAATGTACCGCTTAGTTACTTTTCAAATTAAATAAATATACGAAATGGTAGTAAGGATAATATTTTCTTTGAATCATAAGGATTAAACAGCAACTAAATGCAAAGAGGATTTTAAAATAAAAAATAAAATATTACTCAAAATTTTTAACAAGAGACACAAACTTATCAAAAAGATAAAATTTAGTAAACACCAATAGCATAATAAAATTAAGAATTTAGATAAGGCTTCTTAAGGAGTGATTAGAATTCTCCTAATAAAATAACAAATTTAGTGGGTGAACAAAAGCAAGAATAAAATTAAAATTTGATATAGCAATAAGAATAATTTTTAAATTAGTCAAATGAACAATAACTTACAAATAATAAAACTGCTGCAGTAAACTAGGATGCAGTTCAAATTTAATAAAAAATAATTGCTGCAAATGATGAGCTTGATTACAGTTCAGATGAATCATTAGGAAATATTGATGAAATAAACAATATAAACAGTGGAATTCAAATTAAAAAATATGATTTTCCAAGAATAAGTTAAATTCAAATTAATAACTTTGAAATTTAATAATAACAATTTAATAAGTAAGACTAGTTAAATAATAGTAATTTAAAAAGAATGAAAATCAGTAGGGTTAGCAGCGTTGACCATTTAGAGTAAAATCTATAGTTTGACTAACTTGGGGCATTTAAAAAAAGTTTTAATACTAATTAATAAAAAGAAACAGATTCAAGTTAAACGACAAGACGAATAAGGAATTAATCAAAAGAAAAGAGTGTATGTTTTTAAAATCAAAAGCAACAAAAGCCAAGCAAAAAGAAGACTCTTAAAGATAAAAAATAAGAAAGAGCAAATAAATACCATAATATAGAAAATATTTAAGCAACTAAAAAGATTTAAAAAGATTCTGACTCTGAAGATTCTGAAGATAGCCAAGTAAGTCTTTTCAATTCTTCAGAGATAGTAGATGAAGAAGATAATGATTTAATGGATTAAATAAAGTAATAGTTTGATAATAAAATATAAAAATAAAAAGAGGAAGAAGAGGCTCTCCTTAAAGGTAGCAAATAAGCAAAACGTGAAACTTCTCACAAAATTTTAATCAAAATTTGCAAGCTGATAGAGTCATAAGTGAATCCCTTACTCTTTATGGATACAGTGCAAATTAGCGATTATATTCTAAAAAATAATTGCCAAATTTTCAGTAAAATATACATAAATATCTAAGACCTCTTATTAGGAAATTTAACATCTCTTATGGAATATAGTCATCTTCTTTCAATTGTTTATTATTGTATATATTAAACAATTTAAGAAGCTGGAGTTGAATTTGCTTTTAATAATCTTTTCGCCATCATACAGAGAGCGACAGAGTGCGATGAAATTTCAAAAATAATCTATGATAGTTTAATAGAAACTTCATCCTAATACCCAACTATTCCTTATTATTATCATTTAAGAAAAGAGTAAGAGAAAAACATTACTGACAAGAGAATAATTTAAAGGGAATAAAGAAACAATCTTGATCATATATGCATTTATCACCCATAAATTCCTATGTATATATACAATGTAAAATCTACAAACTCTTTGCCTTTCAATCTTCTCACTAAGTTTGGATTAGTCAAAAGGTAATTTTATTTGTAATTTATAAACAGTTTTTTAATATTATTCATATTATATAGACTTTTGAAGAGTTTTTTTAAGATGGTCCTGAGCAACTGGTAGTTTGTTTGCTTTTTCTTTTTTTTGATGTACTACTTCTCAAATACTGGTTTGATGAGCATGCCATTTCCCTGCTTAGTTTTCCTAAACTTTTTAATAGAAATAAAATTTGTATCCCTGCAAATATGGATGATTAGTTTTATTTATGTCACTTTCTTACTAATTTTTAAGTTCATTATTCAGATTAACGGAATTTATATGGATACTCAACTGCAAAATACTTTTTTTAATGATAATCTTCATTTTAGCTTTGAAGGATATTTGATATTTTTGATTTTAGTTGCTTAGATAATGACAAAGTATATTGGAATGGATAAAGAAGATGTGTATAATAGTGAAAATATCTATCAATCATATATTAGAAAATGTGTCAATGACTTAGAATTTAGACAAGATTTTATTGAAAATTGTATACAACCTGCAAACGAAGAAAACGAATTGAAAAACATCGATCAAATCTCTCCAATTTATAAAAAACAATCCGAAAGGCCTAATTTATTTCACTCAAGATAGATGACTTAATAGTAATTTGATAGTGATCATTTATTATTTAAAGATGAAAACTTAAACAAAAATAGCTAAAATATATAAAATAAATAAATCAAAGTAGAAAAAACCCCTTCAATAGAAAACCAAAACGAAAAAAGATAGAACTTTGAAAGTGATATTGATAACGTTGGTCCACTTAAAACCCAACCTAGCTTAAATAAACAAGGATCTATGCAAAAGAAACATTCATTTAAATAAAATCAGTAGCAATTTCTCGAGGATTAAACTTAATCGGAAGCAGATGAAAACAACAAATTCTTTATTAAAAATATTTAAGAAAAGGTTAATTAAGATGTTTTGAACAAGTCTTTTAATCAAAGCAAAAATAACTTATTACTAATTACAGAGTAAGAAAGATCAATTAGTATGCATGAATAGATGTTAAAAGATTTAAAGCAAAAGCCTGATTTGTTAGTCAATGACTCGTTTACAAAAGAGAATTTCTTTAAGAGAGTTTTTAGTAACTACAATAAACGTTCAGGAAAAGACTTTTATCCTTGGATTGCCTTAGTTTAGGTTATAATTTTGCTTTTTATATTTATATTTTACACAAGAATGGATGCAAACAATACTTAGGGTATAAATGAATAACTTAAATATAATCAATTTAGTGGAGAAATGGTTATTTGTCTCTTCATTTAGGTCGCTTTTATGGTCTTTGAAAGATATCTTGCTCTTCGAAGAGTTAGCGAATAAAAGAAAAAGTAAAAATCTAAAAAGAAAAAAGATAAAAATTCTTCTAACTCTGACAGTTCCGATGGCTCTGATTTATCTAGTTCCAATAACTTATGTGAAACTTAAATGTAAGAAGATGAAGAAGATTCTCTTTTGTAAAATAAGTAAAAAACTAATAAGATACTTGATTCGTTTGAGGATAAAACATTTAAAAGATAAAATTAATCAAGGTCTCAAAGCTAAGTCAAAAGAAAAACAACCTTTAAGAAGGAAGTTAATATCAAGCATTTAAGATCAAGTACTAAAATATCATAAGAGTATGACACTTATAAAAACTTTTAAGAACTGCAGTCATTAGTTTTAAATTAAGAAGACGATGAGGAGCAAGATCAAATAAAGCAAAATAAAATTTCAAAAGAAAATTAAAAAAATGGCTTGAAATTGCAAGATTATTAAGATGAAAAATAAAAAGAAAAGGGCAATTAAGAAGTTAAGAAGGAGTTTGATTAAAAAGATTTTGAATTAGTTAATGATCATCCTTAAATTAGAGTAAGAAGTTTTGCATCTTATGCAAGAAACTCTAAAGAATACGATGAAGACGTTTTTAAATTAAGATAGCAGAAAAGACTATCTTCAGTCCTAAGAGATGAAATTATTTTTGCTAATTTAGAGAAAAAATAAATTAATGCTAATTTGTAAAATTTTAAATAATATGGAGATTTGATAACAAAAAACAAAGACTCGAACAATCTAGATTCTTCATTATCATCATCTGATGATTAAAAATCTTTCTTATAGGATTCTTCTGAATACCTATCTTAGCGTAAGAATATAAATAAGAAAGAAATCATCTAAAGTACTCCATAAAACAAGAAAGAATAAGTAAAGGATCTAGAAAATTAGATTGAAGATACTAAAAAATCTTCAAATAAAAAAGAATAAGATTAGATGGTCTCCTATCCAACAGATAAGGTCCTTTAGTACCAAGATGATGCAGAAGCATATCAATAAGCTTTTAATAAATAAAAAATATCTCGTGATTCTGAAATATTGCGTTTAGAATAGCAGTAAAGTATTTAAAGCAGCTAGGATGAGGATAACTAAGATTTAAAAAGTGATGATAGCGACCATATTGGTTTAAATGAAAATAAAAAAGAAAAACCAAAGGAAAGCTTTGTGCTAACTACAGAGCTTCTAAAATTCATTTAACTCACAGTTTTTCTTATTTTGTTCAGCTGGTTTGTCTTTTTTTATGTCCCACAATCTTTCTAAAAAAATACAATTAGTGATTAAAAAGTTGTTGTAAACTACTCCACAAATGGTTACCTTATTGGATTTGTATTTATTGTTATGATATATCTTCTCTTATCAACTTTGCAGCTTAGATATGGATATAAAAAGCTCAAGTTAAGGAACACAATCTTGCAATCTAAAAATGCTGTTGCTGGTAAATTCTATTTATTTTTATTTTAAAATTCATAAATTATTTTATAATAGGATTCTGTGCTGTTGTTGTGAGGGCAATACCTTTCCTACAAGAGCTTAAAGTCATACTAGATTGGACAGTAACTAAAACATCTCTAACTTTATTTCAATGGTTCTTGTTAGAAGATATACACTATTCTTTATATGTAGCTAAATTAGATTCTAAAGATGTTAGAAGCACAAAGGTAGATGCTCCTTAAAGTAAATTAGTAAAAATATTCTTGGGTTTGCTATAAGTAATTGTTATACTTTTGCTTATATTTGGACCTATGCTCCTCTTTTCAACATTGAATCCTATATCTGATTATAATGGGATAACCAGTGGTGAAATAGAAGTAGGAATCTAATTTATCCAAAAAGGCTAAATTAACTATTATCCAATTTTTTAAAATTCTCATACAAATAATCTTTAAACTGTCTAAAGAGACTGTACTTAAAACACTCAAAGCAGCAGTGATAGCTAAACTTCTTAGAATCAAGAGTGTTACTGGGATGAATATAAGTTTAGAGATGTCAACATAATTTACACCTCAGATTCTTAGCAATTCTAGGTAATAATTTTTTAATATTAAAAACTATCTCTTATTTTATTTTAAAATAGAAATTCGATTTTTACAGTTACTCAGAAAACTCTTGGGATTTATCGTAACCTTCTAAGAAAGATATAGAAAATAAATTTCAAGATATTTTGAACAATCCAAATACAAGTTACACTGCGTAGCTTGTTATCAAATTAATATTAAACAGAAGAGTAATTTATTTAAAATAGATTTTTCATCTTTTTTTTTTATTCTAATTATTTTATCTTAATTTTTCCAATTTTAAACTCATTTAAAAATAATAAATAGGTTTCTTAGTACAACACGGCTCCATATATTAGTTATTATCCTAATACTCAAATATAAAATAGTTCTAATTTAGATAAAAATATTATTTCAGGTATCCATGATACTTTAACTGATTGTTAAAAACCAGCTGTTAAACTGCCCAATTTTTACATCTTTGTAAAACAAACAAACTATAAAATTAATTTTTAAACTATTTTTATTTATTTAAAAGCTGCTTTCTTCAACAATAAGCAATCAAAGTTACACTTCTTCTCCTATATAGTAACCAGATAATAATAGTGGTATTTAATTTACTAAAGATTCATATCTCTAGCTTAAATGTGAAGATTCTTAGAATCCTACTACATCAAAGTACTGGGAAATTTCACTTGATTAAAGTGAAGATCAAGGGTTATCATATTTTGTGCTTACAGACAAATATTCAAATGCAACTTTTGGGTTTTCTATTATCACTTTATATACTTCTGTCATATTAGTCATTGGTAAATTTATTAGAGATGCATTTGGTGGAGAGCTTGAAAAAATTATAATCAAATGTATGCCCAATCCAGACGAACTTTTACGTATCTGTGAAGCAATTTCGAATGCAAGAAACGAAAAAGATTTACTAACGTAAAATTAAATTGATTATTAATTTTTCTTTCTCCTAAATTTTTAAAATTAATAAATAGAGAAAGAATTTTATATTTTGAGTTAATGGACTTGATCAGATCTCCTGAAGTGTTAAAAAAATTGACAGGATCTTATTCTTTTGTTTTGAACTAAAAGCATAAGCTAGACTTATAATAGGAAGAAATAGAAAAAGCATTTAAAAAGAGGAAAAGAATGATAAAGAAAAAGTTAGCAAACAAGAAAAAGAAAGAGAAATAGAGGCTACAAAAGCTGTTAGAATAGAATAAAGAACCTCAGAATCAAGAAGAAAATCAGCATGATGAACAAAATAAAAACTTTAAGATAGAGGAACAGGCAGAAGAGGAAGAAGACTATGAAGAAATGACATTAAATTAATATTTAAAAAAATGAATAAATAAATATTTAATCAAAAATATAGAAAAATTTTATGTTGTAAAAAAATAAATAAATAAAAAAAAAAAATAATAAATAAAACATTTTTAAAACTTTTTTGTGTTAGTTTAAAAATATTTTCATTTGAAATTTAAAATAATTCAGTTTTAAACAACAAAGATAAATATATTTACATATGATTTATACTTTTACTTAGTTTTATTTACAAATAGAAATGTTAAAACTAAGCAAATCATATAAACTTAAAATTTTGAGGTTACTCTCATAGACTTTACGATTAGGATTGTCTCATAAATTATCCTTTGCAAAGACTCTCATAATTTATACTACGAGGATACATACTGTCATAAATTATACTTTGAGGATACTCTTAGTATTACATAAGCAAAGAAAATGCAAACACTTAAAGTTAAGAATATAGTAATGTATAATGTGTACTGTTTATCTGCTATATTTCCAACTGGTACTTGTCTTTCTAAAAGTTTAACTTTTTACTCTGTTTATTGAACATCTATTTATCTAAAGTTAGTTGTATTGAAAGCAGTATTGACCATTCTTTCAATTAATGAAGTCTTAATACTAGCATTATTTTGCTTGGGTTATTCAACACAATTTAGCAAGAAGTAAGGATGGATATTCATATATGATTATTTATACTATCCCTCGAATGGAGTTCTGTACCTGTAGTGGAATAAAAATGTCTCATTCATTTACAAAATATATTTATTTTTGCTAACATCATAAGTAATATCTGTATTTTTAAACCTATATTTTAGTATATAAACATGCTGAGGACTTAAACTACTGGGTCTTTCAATATCGTGAACTCTATAAATTGTCATATTCTGATTTTTTAATTATAAAATATCTTAATTATTATTTGAACATTTAATATTTTATTTACTAAATTTTCATGAAGATAAAGCTCATCAAAGTCAACGTATTAAGTGGTATCGAGATAATCTACTATGGCTAGTTCACATTACATTCCTTCGTTCTTTAAGTATTATCTTGAAGATTCATATTTAAATTATATTGAAGACTTTTGATGTAACCCAGTTCCTTCGGCTTCTCTGTTGAAGAAAGAAGTGTAGAAAGATCTATCACTAACGAATTAACTAATCTATTTTACTTAGCCCTTAAATATTTCTAAGTTTGAACCTATTTGAACTGGAATCTTTGAACGTATCTCGTTTACAGCTCTTTGAGTTTTTGAGGAAATCTTAACAAAACGAGTTTAGTTTTTATGATTGTAATTGACTTCAATCTCAAATATTTAATCTAAAGATAATAAAAATTAATTATTTTCGACTTCAGAG
Organism: Tetrahymena malaccensis 436; assembly: GCA_000231845.2. Lineage (NCBI taxonomy): Eukaryota > Ciliophora > Oligohymenophorea > Hymenostomatida > Tetrahymenidae > Tetrahymena > Tetrahymena malaccensis. The sequence goes on from JH719957.1 coordinate 895,205, forward strand.
AATGTAGAACTGATAAATGCATTTAGTTGCTCCTAAACCTAACCAATGCTAATTAATTTTGTGTAATTTTTTTAGTAAAGAACATTGAATCCAAAGCACTAATCCCCATTTTCGTTTAATGTAAGAGTGAAGTTTCTTTTCATGAAATAATCTTCAAACTTATCATTAAAGATTAAGTCTGGTCTTTATTAAGCTTTGTTGAGTGAACCACATCTCACAACAGAAAAACGTTCATGAGGGATATTTGAAATAAAAACTGCATTCTTAATAATATCTTCTTATTCTTTTGTTAAATTTCATAAATTTTATTTGATCATTCAAAATTTTGCATAAAAAAGAATTTGATTTACATCCATTTTGGAAAACAAAGCCAACTGCATTGGTTTATTTATGGAATTTGATAATATTTTAATCTTAAGAGATGCTAAACTCTTCTTCCTTAACATTTCTTCCAAAGTCTACTGCTAAAAACTTTTGAGTTTAAGCTGAAGCTAAAAAAATTGCTAAAAATATGAAAAATATCTTCATGAGTATTAATTAATAATTTTCAAATTATTTTTTAATTAAATTAATTATTAAAATATTAAAAAAGTATTTATTTCTTGTTTCTTTCTTTATTTCTTATTTTTTTAAATATCTTTTAAATCAATATTTATTTTATTACTTTAATATTATATCAAAGCTCAATAATCTTTCTACTTAGTATTTTTATTTTAAACACTTAATTAATTAAGGTATGCAAAATAAAAATGTGTTATGTTTATATAAGTGTTAATAGGATGTTGGATTTTTAATTATCACAAATAAATGCAATTCAATCAGGTATAGTAGATTGTTTTTTTGATTTAAACAATATATTTTTATAAAAAATAGCAAAAATTCTATTATCAAAATATATAACAGAAGTCACATTAACAATTATTTTCTGAATTTTTGATTTTACTATCAAATTAATAGTTTTAATAATTTTTTAAAATATCCACAAGCAAATCAGTTTTTTCTTTTAGTGTATTTGCATCTTCATACTATTCTTAGATATGTAATTAATTTGTGATGTAATAGGTAGCCATATAATTAACCTGTAAATGAGCAAAATATTCTATATTAGCTATTTAAGGTAGCTTGAATTTACTAACTCCTAAATTTTCGAGTATCAAATCAAAACCTTCAATCCATGTTTTAAATAGATTTTAATCGATTTTAAAGTTTTCTGATATTAAATCTTTTTCTTGTATGATAGTTATTTTTCTAGATATAAACTCTGCAATGGTATCAAATTCTGTCTAGCTGTTAGCTAGCTTACTAAATTAAATAAGAAAAAATAAATTTACCAAATTTATAAAAGGTTTTGTGATTACGTAAATAGAATAGATTTTTTAACAAGTTCTGAATCCTCTAATGATTAATAAATAAATTAGGTTGAGGAGCTAATTGTATATCCTACTACTGGTAATAAAGCAATTAGAGATATGCCAATTTGTATAAGGAGATTTTAGCTATCAAGAATTACATTTTTAGACTTGATAACAACAGATTGGCAATAGCAGTGACTGAGAGTAGAATAAAATGTATTGTAAAACTTCTTTAGATTTGGTACTGACATAATATCTGTTTTCATAAAAGTTATTAATCTAATAATGTTGACTTTCATTTGATAACACATAAATGATAGAATTAAGATTTACGTCTTTGTTCCTAAGCTTTAATATTAATATCTTCAACCAATGAGTTAATTTATTTCAATTATTAATTAATTTTATTCTGCTAGAATTTAGTTAAATTGATCTCCTGTTTATGCTAAGCGACATTACTTTATAAATTATGTTGAGTGTTTTAGATTTATTATAGATGATTTAGTAGTTAATTATGGTTATTTTTTAGAGTTGAATAATTTTGCTGAAGCTATGCGATGTCTTTCTATTACTAATTCACCTAATTTAGTAATTTATTGTTTATGATACTCTCTGAGTATGATGTAGTGCTATTATCTAAATCATCCATTCTTTTAACTATGACTTTTTCAGTTGAAGCCAAATAAGTACTTGAAATCCTAATTTATAAAGTTTTATACTTGATTTATTCAAAAATTATTAGTATTAACAATTTAAATATTTTTCATATATAAATAAAGAAAAGACTTAAAAAATTTTTGAACAATTTTATGCTTTTTAATGATATTTTTTTAATTCTAACAAGAGAAAATTGAATTATTTTATTTTTTATTATTTAGAAAAAATAAATATTTTTCAGTAAAATTATAGAAAGAAAATTTGCAAAAATATAAAAGTTAAAAAAATTGTTTTTTTATTCAAAGTTAAATAGACTTTTTTTATTATATCAATGTCTTATCATTTATTCATTAAAAAATAAAATTTTGGTAATATTTGGGCTGTAGAGTATCTAATTATTATTTATTTATTTGCTTGAATGTTAGTCTGTTTGTTTGCTTGCTTGATTGTATGCTAATTTTTTAGTCCTATTTTTACTGATAGAGAATTTGCCGTTGCTTGATTAATAAAAATTAAGTCAAATTAGGCTTTATTATTTATTTTTAGAAATTAATAGTAAATAGAATTAAAATATTAGCTTTCGATAATTCTACTTGAATGAATACTCAAAATGAAGAAACTGAATTTAACAATCATTAAAATTAACATGTATAATAAAGTCTCTGGCTTCACTCGCCAGAATAATAGGAAATCGCAGACCTCAATAAAAGGTAATAAGATGAAATTTCTATGAGCTCGTCTATAAATTTTTCATATACCTTGCCAGCAAGATCTTAAAGAAAATCATAAAAAATAGTATACTAAAATGAAGAAAATTCAGCTATGTCTGATAATTCTTCATCTAGAGAAAATAAACTAAAATGTAGTATATCAGTTGATGACTAAAATACTCGAAGAAATAAAGATTTAAACTACACGTTTTAACATTCAATGCACAATAATAGGAATAGGGAGGTATCTTTTGAAAAAAGCACTATAAATAGAGAAGCAAGTATTAATGACTAATTCAGGTATCCGTTTACAGCAAGCCCAGTGAGAAGATTAGATTCTTCTAAAAGATACAATAATGGCAGGCCAACTAATGTACAAAAGGAATTATTAAATAAATTTATGCAGATTTATCAAAAATAAAAGCACTAATTAACAAAGTTAGATGTAATTGTAAAACTAAAAACAAAGCTAAAATATTTTTTTATAAATTACACTTACTAAGGTAGGGCCTATTTACTTAATGAAAATAATTTAATAAGAAAATTTATAAGAGATAAAAGCGATATTTAAGCGTTTAGCAAAGAAGACAAATTTAAATTTAATAAGAAATCAAACCATTTTGCATAACAAAATTAAAATGAATTTCGATATTCAATGACTTAGATGGCAACCAAGTAAAATTACTTTGACTAAGTGCTTAATTATATAGGTAAAAAAATAAATAAAACTACAAGAAAAATACTAAAAGTGTAGGTAATAAAACCTCATTATGACTGGGTTATTGCTCTTAATATAATTTTTGTAGCTTTAAATTACTTTTACTTCTACTTTCTTTCAATGATTACTACATTTGAAACCAATTTGTCAGACGGAGTTATTAATAAATACAATATATGCATATTCATTTAGTGGATAATAGAAATCTTAGTCAAATTAAATACTGCTACATTCCACGGAGGATAGTTTATATATAGCAGAAAAACTATAGTAAAACTATATCTTCAAGGAGGCTTTGTCATTGATATAATTCCTCTTATCTTAATTCCGTTTTCTAACATGGACTCTAGTTCATCAACGATCATTAGAATATTTATGTTTATAAAGCTTATTAATAATTTCCGCCTCAAATAAGAAGTAGAAAAGATTTTGCTGATGAGAATTTAGCACCATTATTATATAGATATTTTTAACTTAGTCTTGAATATTTATTTAGTAGGGCACTTAATAGTCATAGGGTTTTATAATGTTGTGAGATTAGAAATAAATTATCTTGGGTATACACATACCTTTATTGATACTATAGAAGAATCTTAAGATCAATGGTGGTAGAGATATCTTTCGTCTATGGAATGGGCCTATACTTTAATGTGTACAGGATCGACTGAAACAAAAACAACTGCTGAATTGGTTTATTTGATTTCTATATAGATGATTGTGTTTGTTCTTTTCGGTTATATAATAAATATGATTGGATTCATCATTCTAGAAATGCAAAAATCATCAGATGAAAAAAATAGAGATATCAATGTTATCAACAATTTTATGAATAGGAAGCATACATCACAGTAAATATTTTTCGCATAATAAATTATTTATTTAAAAAAATTCATTTTGTTTTATAATTTCAAAGAGAATTAAAGCACAAAGTAAATCTTGATTTGGAATATTACTACCAAAGAACAGTAAAAAAAAAATCAGATATTGAGCAAAATGTTTTAGGTAAAATATCCCAAGAATTGTCAGACGCGATTGCCTTAGAATATAACAAAAAAATAATCTCTAAAATTAAGTTTCTAAATAAAAGTTTTAGCTAGTAAATAATTGATAAGCTATGCGTTAAAGTCGAAGAGAGCTTTTACTCACCAAACTAGACTATATTCAAAGAAGACCATTTATAACTGAATCCTCCTCTTATTTATATTATTTCAGGAAAGGGTAAGCTATTTTTCTAAATCTGATATTTCAAAACTAGATAGATTTTAACTTAATTCTTCTATAATTTGTCTTATTATTTAAAACATAATAAAATTAAAATATAAACAGCAGACATTTTAAAATAAGTGGAAATAAATTAGAATTAAATAGATAAAAAATCTCCTAGAAAGAAAATTGATCAATTTTATTGTAATAATAGCATGAAAACTATTGTTGAGTAATATTTTATTTGATAGAAAATGTTTATTTGAATTTTAAAAAATATAATAAAAAAAAAAGTCGAAATATTGACGACCCTAAAAGTGAAACTTTTGTTTAGGTAGTCGGCGAACTAAAAAAAGGATAAATATTTGGTGAGAAGAGCTTTTTTACTGGAAGCTCTAACCCATATGAAATAAGATCCACTGATTTCACAACAGTTCTCAAATTAGAAAGATCTACCTTTATAAATATTTTAAAAGAATATGAAAAAGATTTTTAGATTTTTAATGAAATTAAAGACAAATCTCTCTTTCTATCAGATTTCTATCATTTAGCCATAAGATGCAAAATATGCAAGAGCTACAATCACGAAGAAATGAATTGTCCTCGATGTCACCTGAATAAAAATAACTAAATATTTTTTGATAAATTAAATTATTCGTAAATGTAGGAAAGAGCTACATATGTTAGAAAATTAAAATAAAAGTTTAATGCAAGGTTTGATATGGTTTTTATTCTTAGAGATGTAGAGAAAATAATAGATCAAATTGAGATAGAAAGTGTGGATGAATAGCTTTATCAAACTCTCGAAGCGAATGACTTTTCTTAAGAAAATGAAAGCTAAGATATGAAATTATCTATTTAATCTAGCAGTGATGAAAAATATGAAAAAATTAATAGCTAAGGTTTTGTGAGATAGCCATCTTAGAAATTAAGTATTAATCCAGCTAAATTTGAATAAGATAAATAACTATAAGGTAGTAATATTGATATCATGGATAAAAACCCAAGTTATTTAAGTGGAAATATGTTCTCGAGATAAATTGAAGATGAAAGTAATTATTCAGTTAATTAAAATAATTCGAATCAAAGGAATAATTCATTTGTCGTTGGTTCTCACTTGTAACCTGTCAGTATTAATTATAAATCTTAGTTAGATTAGCAGCATAAAGACCATAGAGACAAAGATACTTTAAGAGAAGTAAACATATTTAAATATTTCTTTATTAAAAATTTTAGTTAAACAAAAAAAAATATTAAAAAACGAATAAAAATAAATAAATAATTTTTTTTTAAGATTTCTCAGCTTTTTTAATTATTGAAATAACATAAGCAATAAATTTTGCTGATGTTCATTGCTTATTGACTTAAAATAAAAAGTTATGAAAAATGTTTTACTACTAATTTTTTAATTATGATCACAAACAAGTATTTATTAAAAACAGCATAACAATTTTAGTATTTTAATTTCAAATTTATGAACAAGCCAGATTTTTTTAAATAAATCCCTAACTAATTAAAAAATAGTTTTAAATTGGGTATATTAATTTAAAAATTAACTTACTTAAATGAATTTTTTTTGTATTTTACTTACAATAAATATCGAAAGAAAAAAATTTTCTTTTTTTGGTAATAAAATTATTTTTAATAAATCTTAAGAATCAGTAAACACAAAATTAAAAAACTCTTTAATTCTTTTATTTATTTATTAAAAGAAATCTTTGACTAGTATTAAGGATAGAGATTTGATTTCATAAAAATCATCTATGGAAAAGAGATCAAGGGTCTAATAGATAAATTAAGGAACTAATAATTAAATTTTAGAGGAGCTACAGAAAATATTTTATTAATTTTAAATGATGTCTAATAATAGGAGGAGCTCTTACATCAATTCACCTTTTAGGATATCCAATACTAAAAACACAGGAAATGATAAAAAAGGTGGGACACTTTATGAGTAAAATATTTTTGCTGAAGAAAGATTGAAATAGGATCAATATTGGATGTTTGATTAGTTATAAGATTATGAATTCTACTTTTAAGAAGGTAACCACAGTCTTGTACTTTAGAGGCTTTCTAATATCAGAAAAAAATTATTAAAAGAAGGTAATAAAGCTTTTAGCGTAGTAGAAAAGATAGGATCAAAAAAAAATCTAAAATCATAAAAAACTGGATTATGAATACCATTTGTTGTTAAAAAAAGATATAAAATATCTATATAATACGATAACATTATAATAAAACATTCTTATTAAAAATAATCTAAAGAAATTTAATATCTTGATGAATTAATTTTTTTTAATGATAGATTTGTATGCAGTATTTTTAAATCTATAAATCAATTATTTAAACCATTTATTAATAAATTCAAATAAAAATGTAATAAAAAATTTTTTATTCAAATTCAAAAATGAAAAAAATCTTATTCAAGAAGTGGATATTTAAAAATAAAATATTGAATTCCAAAATAAACAATTAATCTATTTGTATTTATTCAGAATCTAATTTTATTGCTAAAATTTGTTTTTGAAAAATTTAAATATTTGCTTGATTCATGTGTTCTAATATTATTAATTGTAAAGTTAGTGACACTGGATACAAAAAAGGGGATTATAGTGATTATATTAGATCAAATAAAGATAATTTATTATTTTGAGTTGTATATTTGATACTTAAATTAGCAAAAATTGGTTTTGAATTTTGTATTTTTTTACCATAAGCAAAGAAGAAGTAATCGTGCTTTATCTATCACTAATTTTTTAATTATTGTTTTCTAAAAATTTGCTTTTAATAAAATTGCTTAAAAAAATTAATTACTTTTAGTAAAAATTCATTTTAAATATCCAAATAGAGTCAATAATATCTGAAAACAAAGAGGGGTTAAATTACTATTTTACCTACTTAAAAATGTAAAAATCCCCAAATATAGAATAAATAAAAGCATCCTTCAATTCTCATAATAGCTAGGGGAAAATATTTAGAAAGAGTTAAGATGAGATGATAGATGATGATTGGATGAAGTTTTAAGGATTAAATTTAAGGAAAGAGGATTCTTTCTAAATAGAGCCTGATTTAACTCAAGTACAGGCAGTAAATGATTCCACAAAAAATGGAAAATCTTAAATTTTAAAAATTGCTGGTGATACTTCTAACAAATTTTCTATTGTTGGTCAACAACCTGGATATTTAGAGGAAAGCTAATCAAAGAATATGCTAAATCCAGACGATATATAAATTCAATCACCTCATTATATAGATACAAATCATTTTAAGTCATACGAAAAGTTGGGTGTTAGTTAACAACAAATACCTCTAGTCAGCCTCAGCGCAGGTTTAACCAGAAAATAATAATCTAAAATGACCCAATATAAACCTTCTTTAAATTTAATTTCAACATCTGCTGCAGAAATTGCTAACAAAGATCATCATAACAACGGTAATAATAATAATACAAGCATGAAATTGTTATCTTAGAATAAAAACTTGAATTTAATTATGAATATTAGAAAAAGAATATTCAACTATATTAACTATTATACATATTTTGGGAGAAAAACTTTTTTGCAAAGTGAATTAGTTAGAAAATCGATTAACGATAGGTCTGATTTAGGGAGTGATTAAGCTGATTCATTACCTTATTGTTTAGGCTGTCACAAACTTTTATCTTTTATTCGTCGACATAAGTGCTTTCGTTTTCTGAAAAAACTTCAGTTTGAGACACTAAGTCCACACACGACATTTTATTTAATATGGAAATTATACATAACTCTCTACAACTATCTATTCTTTATTGTTCTCTCTCTACTTATAGTGTTTGATGCCGGTTTAAATAATCAATAAGTCTAAGAAATATACTTTAACATAACTGCCTTTTAATGGTTTTTAGAAATATTAATCAAAACAAATACAGCATTGTATGTAAAAACAAAATTTATAAATAAGAGGTAAGAAATATGCAAAATATACATTATGAAATGTTTTTTATTTGATATAATACCTTTGATTCTTATACTCACACCCTATGTAAGGGACGCATCAATATCTTACATAGCTTTTAGACTGCTTCTTTTTATCAAGTATGTTAACTCATACAGAGATTCTGAAGAAGCTCAGAAGCAGCTTTTAATGAGATTGAGGCATTTCTATGTAGTATCTCTTATAAACTTAATAGTTAATTTATTTCTTGTAGGTCATGTAATATCGTGTGCTTGGTATCTCATGTCAATAATTTAAAAAAATGTATTAGAATCTGATGAATCTTGGTTTAATAAATAGGAAGGCTTAGATGGAGTATGGTGGAAGGCCTATCTATCTTCATATTATTGGTCTTTTACATTAATGGCTACAGGATCTAATGAAGCGACAACAACAATCGAAACCTTATTCACTTCTGTAATAATGATATTTACAACCATTATTTTTGGTTATATAGTAAACACAATTGGTATAATTCTATCAGAAATGAATAAGCTAGAAGAGGAGCAAAGAAAAGATATTAATTTAATTAACACTTATATGAAAAGAAAATGCATTTCAAAGTAAATTTAATTGATTTTCTCTTTTTTTAGCACATAGGAAATAAAAAATATATTTTCAAAAAAAATAGGAAACTTTAATTAAAAATAAATCTTGATTTAGAATAATACTACTTGAGAAATACAAAAAATAAATCAGATGAAGAAAACAGAGTTCTAGCCAAAATTTAATCTGATCTTAATGACGAAATAAAATTAGAATACTACAATAACATTCTTCAAAATGTGCCTTTTTTAATCAATAATTTTTCAAAAGAAACAATAAATAAGCTTTGTCTCTCGATTGAAGAAGTTTTTTACTCTCCAAATTAGATCATTTTCAATGAGCAAGAGTTTAATGACTTTTCGCTAATAGTTATTGTGTCTGGTTAAGGTATGTATTCTATTAATATTTATTTTATCAATAATTAATTTACTCTAAAATTGTTAGTTGATCTTCTAAAAGGTGTTCATGCTTAATTAAACAAAGGCTAATTAGTTAAGGAAGAAACTGAACAACGAGAAGAAGAAGCTTAATATACAAATCCTTAATAAATCTAAAGGTTTGTTAAAAATATATTCAATAATTTAATTTCACCTAAATTTTAGAAACCTTTTTATTTCGCTTTCTTTTTTCTACTTTGATCACCATAATAAAAAATTAACTGCAAATTGAATAATATTTATTATTAAAACTGTAGGAAATTAACTAGTAATAATGACACCTATAAAATTATTAATACCCTCAAAAAAGGAAGTACTTTTGGAGAGGTAAACTTTTTCACTTAAACTCAAAGAGAATTCACAGCTAAATCTAGGACTTTTACAACAATCCTTAAAATAGAAAGAAGCAGTTTTTTATCTATAATTTAGAATGATTAAAAAGACTTTGAGATGTTTTGTGAAATGAAAGATAAGATACAAATGTACAATAACTATAAAGTTATAAATAAAAGTTGCATGTTATGTCAAAATAGTTTCCATTTAGAATAAAGTTGTAACCAAGCTCATTTTAATAAGAATTCTCCTTTTATATTTAGTAGAATCAACAAAAAATAACTTTAAGAAAGAAGTTTACATAAAAGAAGAAAAGCAAAATCAGATAACTCTTATTTAATACGAGGCTTAGCATAAAATTGCATCGAAACTCTCAAATAACAATATGATTTAAGTGAAGAAAATAAAAGAAAATCTCTTGCTGCAGAACTTCCAATATAATTCATTAATTTAACACTTGACTATGATATTGAAGATGAAGAGGATTACTTTGATGATGAATAAAATAATGAAGAAAAATATTCACCAGGAGTATCACCTATTTTGGGAAGAGAGGAATCACAAAATAATGGGTATTATAATTAAAACAATTTATAGTCTGAGCCTCTGTTTATAATCCCAGAAGAAAATACTAGATAGAAAACAGTAGAATCTATATCTGAACTTCCATCATTCTAAAATGCAAACAGCTTAGTTTTTATCAACCATGGAAGCAGTAGCAACAACCTTGAATCTGGGTTTTAGAATTTTTAACGAAAGTAATCAATGAGATTCTAATCAAATAGCTACTTAAATTCATCTATTAGTTCAAACAATGGTGCTAATAATTTGCTTATCCTTAAAAATGAAGATTCTCATCAAAAAGAGGTATTTGTTTGATTATTCCTTTAAATATTTTTGATTTTATGTATGTATTTAAAGTATAATTAAGTATCTAAAGGTTAGCTAGTTAGCTTGTTATTTGAAATAAATATATTACTTAAAAATAAAATATTATTTTTTAAATAAATAATCAAACTAAACTAATAATAGTAAAAAACAATTGATAATATTGATGAGTCTTAAAAATAATTTTATAATGCAAGAGACAATTATTTCAATTCGTAATACAGAGAAAATTTTGAACAAAGAAAGACAATTCTATTGAATAATTCTCCTAGAACAACCAAAAAAATGAAAAGTGTTGTTTAAAGGAGAGCAACTATTTTATAGAATAATGATTGCTTGAATTCTTCTATAAGCAGCCCCTATAAAGATATCAATCAACAAAAAAAATAAAGCATTTTAACAATACAAACAGGTTAGCAATCACAAATGATATAGAATTTATTGTAAGGTGAGAAATCTTTGAAAGTTATAGAAAGGGGAGCAGAAAGGTAGACATCTTATTTAAGAAATGAAAATTAGAACGAGAAAGCTATTCCATTAGAAGAAAAAAACAAAAATGACTTTCTATTTCTATTCGACTGTCTTAAATTATTTAATTATTACTTTGTTTAGGGAAATGCAAACGTTATGATTAGTAAATGGAATCATTAAAGAAAAAAGTATCTGAAAAAATATGCTAGTGGAGAAGCCAAAACAACAGGTCTAAGAATTAATAAATCAGCCCCAAGTTATAAGCTTAAATCATCTAACATGATAAATTCTCCTAATTAACTTAACTTAAAAGGTTAACAATCTCCATTTTAAGAAAAAAAATGATATATTATTTGAATGTATATTAATTATATAAAAGTCATTTTTCATTTTTGTAGAAATTTTCTTATATCACAAAAATTTATTTTTATGTTATTAATTACCTAATTAATACTCCTCTCAAAAATTTTTCTTTTAAATACGAATTAAAAATTAAATTTATTTGTTTTTAATCACTATTTTGAGAAGCAAATAAAAATATTGGTTGATTGATGTGAAATAAAATTGATATAAAATCTAAATTAGATTTTAATTATTGACAATATGAAAAATAATTATTCCATTTTGTATTTGAAAAATTAATTAAAATGATATAACATGACATAAATAATTATAGCTTAATTACTTCCAATCTTATATTAGTATTGATTTTATCAATATAATAAATAAATTATTTATTTGTTTCTTTGTTAGCTAGTTAGTTAGTTATTTAATTTGTTTGTTTGTGCAATTAATATTTCATTCTACTTAGTTTTAATTCTAGAAAATAAATTAAACATTAATAATAAGGCAACAACCAAAGTAGAAATAACTATTTGTAAAACATATTTAGAAAAGCTTCGAATATGAGTTTTGATTTATCAAGAATGGAGATGTAAAAGGAAATTTATAAAAAGGAAGATGAAAACTCATTTAAGAAAGCAAACTAGAAAAAAGAAGACTCAATTTTGAGCTATAAGTCACTCCGTAGCTCCTTTACAGGAATGAGTAAAATGGATGATGAGTTCTCTATCAAAAAAAGTCATGTTTCAATAAATAAAAATATACTAAATCCATAGATAGTTTCACAAAAATAAGGTTCATTTATAGCTTTGCAAAAAATTATTGGAAGCGATAACAATCTTTAAATAAGTAATAATCAACCTCACTTTTAAATCATAGAAAACTCCTATGTTTCAAAAAAAACCAATGAAAGTGAATAAGATAAAGGTTATCTAAATATTGACTAGCATACAAAAAATCTGTAAGTTTCCTCTAATTTTGATATCACAAGTAAGTATAAAAAGAATAGCGAATGTGCTTCAAGGATAAGTATGAGATCTAATAGATCATAGGCAAAAAATTAGATAAAAAATCTAAAAACAACAGTGAAAGATGTAAATTCTCCTAATGCTAATAAAGTTAATAAGCATTAATCGCATATTGTTCAAGATTAGCTGAGAATTAACATGGTATTCAAAGTTAAATCAAAATTTAGATAATTCTTCTAAAAGTTCACTTATTCAGGGAGAGCAAAGCAATCAAACTTTCAACGAATAAGGGCCATTATTAGAGATAAAAGTGATGGTATAAGTGGTGCATAATACAAAAATATCTGTGGTTCTATTTTTAGTAGTATTAGGCAATAACTTTAATCTCTTTACATTTGTTACAAAAAATCGATTTTTTCTACTTTCAAGAGTTTTCACCCATAGAATGCATGGTATTTGTGGTTTACTGGATTCTGCAGTATTGTCAACTACATATTCTTTTTCATTCTTACGATAATCATGGTTTTCATGCAAGGAGATGAAAGCTTTTTCATCATTGATTACATTTACAAATACATACAGATTTAGTGGATTGTTGAAGCTCTTATTAAATTAAACACTGGTGTTTTTCAATAAACACGTTATATTTCTTCGAGAAGATAGATAATTCCACTATATGTAAAGCAAAGACTTTTTTTTGATTTAATTCCCATTTTTAGTTTGATTTTTACTGCTCCTGAAATATATATCTACTACATATTGAGAGGAATTACATTTTTGAGGCTTTTTAACGTCTATTAGGACCACATGAACATAGAAAAATATTTGATTGTAAAAGTGAGGCACTTTTATGTTCTTTAAATTATAAATTTAATAAGCTAGATGTTCTTAATTGGACATGTGATAGCATGCTTATATTACATAATAGCTATTATTGATATCAAATACTTCATATCTGAAACTGATAGCTGGCTGAGTAATCCTATAATCGAAGGTAAATAATGGTGGAAAGTATATATAAAAGCAATTCATTGGACTTTCACTTTGATGAATACTGGGTCAAACGAAGCTAATTCAGTTTTAGGTTATTATTTTACTGTCACAACTATGCTAATAACATGTATAGTTTATGGATACATGCTTAGTACAGTAAGTGAAATCTTGGGTGAAATGAACAAATTTAGTCAAACTTAAAGAAGAGACATTAACACAATTAACACATACATGCATAGAAAAAATATTTCTATGTAAATAATTTTTTTTCTTCTATACATTAACTTATAATTTATCATAGTAATTTGTAAAGAATGGTTAATTTAGATCTCGAGAATTATCACTTAAGAGCCATTAAATAGTAATCAGATGAAGAATTGAATGTGCTTGAAAAAATATCTCGTGATTTAAATGACTCTCTTAAATTGGAATATAACAAGAATATTATTTCAAAAATAAAATATTTAGTTGATAATTTTAGTCCTGAATCTATTGAACAAATAAGTCTAAAAGCGCAGGAAATGTATTATTCTCCTAATCAAGTTATTTTTGGTGAAGATGAAATTACAAATTCTTCTCTTATGTTTATTGTTGATGGAAAGGGTAAATAAATATACATTTATTAAATTCAAATACATCATTTATTTCCAAATAATTAAATATTTTTGTTTTCTTATTTTTATCTTTATTATTTAATTACTTATTGGCTCAATTACCTATTTACCTTAATTTTTTTTAAATAAAAGTTGGAATATTTTAAAAATATAAAAAATCTGATATCAGGCATCCTCGAATAAAATTCATTGCAGTGTAAATATTTTAATAGTAAACAATATATATAAATATTTCGTTTTATTAGAGATTGGTCTAAATAACAAAAGCCAGATTAAGACCAAAAATTACTCTGTACCCTTAGTTCAGGAACTTCTTTTGGAGAATTAAATTTTTTTACTGGTATGGCTAGATAGGCCAGCGCAGTTTCTTAAGATTTTACAACAATACTTCAAATCGATAGACAGGACTTTATAGAAATTGTAAAGAAAAATGAGAAAGATTTTGAAAATTTTTGTGATTTAAAAGATAAGATCATGTTTTATAACGATCTAAAACCCGTCAATAAAAAATGCACTGTTTGTAATAGTCATGTTCATCTTGAGAATCACTGCCCACTTGTGCATCTAAATAGGGAGAATCCCTACATTTATATGAGATTTTAACACTCTGATAATTAAGAAAGAAATCAAGATGCTTATGACCGATATAAAAGGAAAAGAACTCTTAACGCTAAAGAAATATTAGGAGATGTGCTTGAAGCTATAGACAAAGTTTGGGAAACACTTGAAGAATATATCAACAAAGGCAATAAAAATGGAGATTAAGACGAGGATGGTAGCAAATCTAACGATGATGATGATGATGAATCAGACTAAGATAATGAAGATATGTAATCATAAAATAAGGAGTCTTAATTTTATTATTTTGAGAACGATGCAAAAAGAGACGAATAATCAGCAATAAGTACTGAATTTTAATTAAATTAAAATGAAAATCATTTTACAAGCAAACTTACAGCGGATGAGCTGAGTAAGAACTATATTGATGATCAAGGAAACCAACAAAGTAAATATGCAAGTAAATAAAATAATTCACTTGTCCCATAAAGAAGTTCAATGAAGAGGATAAGTGTTGGTTAATAAAACATAGAAAGAACGAAAACTAATCTTTAAATTTAGCATCCAGAATTATTTAACAAATCTAGTAAAATCAATGAAAATTTAATGTGGTATTTCGATAAGCTCAAAGTATACAATCACTATTTCCCAGAAGGAAATTTTCAGAATAAGCTTACTAGATTTCACATTTAAAGAAATCGTTATCTTAAAAAAAAATACGGAAAGAACGTTGCTTAAGAAAGGCAGAAAACAAACGCATTAATTATGAATAAATCAGAGAAAAATATAATTAAATAAGTGAAAGAAAACAATTGAGTAATTTAATAAGTTCTTAAAAAAAATTATATATCTAAAATCATTAACATAATTTTTTTTATTTTTACTTTTGCAAGAGTTTTTCCATAATTTATTTGTTTTAAGATTTCGCTAAATATTTTATATTTAAATTGAAATGAATATAGTATTTATGAATTTAATTACTTATTTTATTCCATTTTGATATTTAATTAAGAGTAAATAAAAATTATTAATTTATTTCTATGTCAATAAATTTAATCATTTATATTTTTTAAATTACATATTGGCTATTTTTTTTTACACTAAAATTTATCTATATTCGCTATTTTTATTACGCACTAATGTTAAAAAAAGGTGTGGTAAAGTAATATAATTTTCCTTTCGATTTCCATTTAAAGTATAAAAATCAAATATTAAACGTTTAATATGCTTTGATAGCCATCAAAAAATTAAAGTAAAATACTTTAAAGTTATCAATTTTATCTTAATGATTTAAAGATAGAAAACATAATTAAGTATTGTAATTGATAATTCAGTACATAGACTTCATTGAGCTTAGACTTTATCATAAATATATGAATAGATAATCATGAAAATTTACATTCAATAAATAATAAAAACTGTTTACATTATTAATACTTATAGTGATTGCTAATACCTAATTATTACTACAAATTTATTTCTAAAAAATAATAATTTTATAACTTTTAAACTCGTGAATTTATTTTATTAGAATTTATTAAATTTTTAACTAGATAGAGAGATTATTAATAGATAATTATAATAATTTATATCATTTTTAAACTTTATGTAATACAAAATTCGAAAATTATGTATCTATTTTAGTAAGTATTTATCTAATTAATTAATTTAATTCTTTCATAGTTAAATCAAAAACTTTTTTTAATCAAGTGAAATATATCTTGTAAATATACAAATAAGATTTTAGTTACGAATTACTTAAAATTATTTCATTTTATCTAGATAAAGTATTTGAACATAGATTAACTAGACATAAATAAAATTACAAGAAATGAAGTATTTTGAAATTAACTAATCGCTTAATCCATTCTACATAAAAAGAAAAATCCTAGATTCATATAGTGAGAAAAATATAAAGACTTTGTATTTTAGAAGAATTTATTCAATAAAATAGAAAAACATCTATTTCTTATTTGTAATTGTGGGATAAATATTTAAAATTTAGTCATTTTTCTCTGGAAAATAGAAAAAAAAAGTAAATTTCCTAAATATGTTACACTAATTTGGCTTAAAATTAATAACGCAAAAATATGCCATAAAAAAATAATTTTTATTACTGTTTCAAATTATGACAACAGTTTGCGTAAGAAATAGAAAATTTAATAGTTAGGAAAAATAATTAGTATTATTTTTTATAAAGAATTTAGAGTCTATAATTATTAATGAATTTTTTGTTTGTTTGTTATTTAGTTAGTTAGTAAGTTTGTTTGTTAGCTTCTAATAGATGTATATCGATTTTCAATGACTTATAGTAAAAATTTAAAATAGATTCATTTCATTCTTTAATTTTTGTACAATAATTCGAAAGGCTTATTTATTGAATGGTCTAGCGGATTTTTAGCTTTATAAATTTCTTTTGATTTTAATAATTTTTTCAGTTCATGAATTAATTTATGAAGTAAAGAGTATATTTTTTATTAAAAATATATGTCCTTTTGAATAGAACCACTTTTAATCAAAACTTTCATTAAAAGTACAATTTGGAATTATTGTTAACTTTCTTTAGTGACTATCATTAAATATAAGAATCTTATTTGATTATAATAATAAAAACTTCAAAAAAAATCTAAACAAAAAAATCAATCAACTTATTAATATAGTAATTGCTAAACATATCTACTATATTGCAAACAAATCATACATTTATTATACTTCAACATTATAATTATAAATTATGGGATTATGTCTCGGCAAGTTAGCTAAAGCGAACAAGTCGTCTGAATATGAAAAAAAATAATAGGAGATTTAAAAATAGCTTCAATTGAGCAAAGACTTCTCTCTGGTTATTGGAAAGGGAAGTTAATTTTCAGATTAAGATTATTTTTACAATTATGATAATTGGTATGAGAAAGATCATTACAAAGGAGAACTTTTATTCTCGAAGAATTTATTCATCAAACTCTATTAAAATTACGCGCAACTACAGGTAAAATGGATTTTAGGTTATTGATTTTTTTCAAAACCATTTCAAATTTTTTTTGTTTAAT
Source organism: Tetrahymena malaccensis 436 (assembly GCA_000231845.2). Classification (NCBI taxonomy): domain Eukaryota; phylum Ciliophora; class Oligohymenophorea; order Hymenostomatida; family Tetrahymenidae; genus Tetrahymena; species Tetrahymena malaccensis. The sequence goes on from JH719957.1 coordinate 913,014, forward strand.
CATAAATTTACTAACATATATTTTGTTAATATAGCAAACATATTCTAAAAATTTTATTGATATAAACCTTGAACCAAGTCCCTAAGCTGTTTCTAGCAGCATAGATAAAGGATTCAGCAACAACATTATGTTTAAACTAAGATATTTGGTGAGAAGGTAATTATACTTTACTTAATATATGTAAAATCTGTTAAAACGCTGTATTCATTTATTTGATAGTTATTAGTCAATTAATACTTAATGACTGACTTTTAGTTATGTTAAATGGTTTCATAAATAATTTTATTTAATTTATATTTAAAAAGAGGAAGTAATGTCGGACTTATAAGAAAGTTAATTAAAAATAAATTCAGAATAGAATGGAATAGCTTTGAACAAAAGTATGACATAATGAAAACTGTTGTGTTTGAGCACAGTAGTTCATCTGATGTGCGTTTAGTACCTACTTTTAGCTAGCACAGTTTTTAATAATTGCTTTAAGTACATTGTTTGAATAAAGCAGGTGAATCTGCATTAAAGCGTGTTTTGTGGGTAATAAGAGAGAATTATCCAAAATTAGATTACAATCCTATGATTATATAAGTCTCCGCTATTTGCTTAATATTCTTTAATGAATATGAAACATACCTTTTACTTAAAACTATGATAGATGACAGCTTTTAAAAGCTTGATGAAAAAAAGTAAATTAACCAAGAAGTTATGAAAGATTTAAGGTGGTACTTCACAACATCATACGGAGATTATAAAAAGTAAGTTGATTTGATTAATCAAACAAAAATAAACACATTATAATGTAAAGAAAAATCAAATCAATTATTTGAATTTACCAAATGTTTGATATTGTGTTTGAGATAATAAATTAATTTAATTAAATAATGATTTAATTATTCACTAAAATCAAATTAATCTTTTAATACTTAAATTAGAAACGCAAAGCTCTTTTTTGATGTTGCTTGCCAAAGAAGTTCTGGCTTTAAAGAAATAATAGAATTCTTAGATTCTAAAAATTTTGATTATATCTAGTAATTCATAGATTGGACAACTCACTTTTTCCTCAACATTCTTCGCTTTTCTGTAAATACTAAATTTAGATTGGGATTTTTTAAAATTTATTTATTTTTTCTCTTGGTTTTACAAATATTAACATTCCTTTATTAATTAGACTGTCTTGAGAATATGGACTATTTATTTGAATGAAGGAATTCGTACATTGTATAAAATAACCTTTGGCATTTGGATGACTGTGAAAGTAATATAATATAAATTAGATTTTAATCTATAATTCAAATTTGACAAAAAACCATATTTTTAGCTTACACTTATTATTAAAAATTTAAAAAGGATTAAGTCAAATAAATGTAAACAAGTGATGAAATTAAAGAATTTCTAAAAACCTGTAAAATCGATAAGACTATCGAAGAAACAGACCAGCTTTTTGTGGTAATTTGATTTCTAATTTCATAAATACTGCTTTTAATAAAATAAGATATAAAATTATTAATTTTATATAAAACTTAGACTGCTTACTACTTGAAAATAAAAAAAATAAATAAATTTTTCAGAGAAATAATATCTTCATAAAATTCACCTCAAATGAAAATCATTTATAGACCTAGAACTAAAGAAAAATCATAAATAATTACTTACTAGCATGTAATAAATTTAATTAAGTCTATGTAAATGTATTTTTATTAAAATCGATAAATTAATTAAATAGTTTGAAGCAATATGGGATTGGATTCCTAGTTAATTTAAAATCTCAAATCCTACTTTAATATACTCTACTTTCAAAGACGGATACTCATTTAATACTTTATACTTAAAAGGTGCTTAACATATCAACAGTCCTATGTTGTTATTACTCAAAACTCCAGACTAAGTAATTAATATTTATTCCAATATATTTTCAAATTTCAATCTTATAATTTTTTATAGTAAAAATTTGGTGTTTTTAGTGAAACAATGATAAGAATTGGCCATGGTGATAATTTTTATGGAACTGAAGATATATTTTTGTTTTGCTTAGAGCCTAAAGAAATAGTTTTCATGCCAACTGGCACAAACTAACACTATATTTAATCAACTCGCTAGAAAATAACTTTTGGTTCTGGATCAGATGGTCCTGGATTAACTATCAATGAAAATTTAAACGGGTCCAGCTCTGTCTCTGAAACATTCGATAACTTGCCTTTGCATGGAAATTTTAAAGAAAAAAACTTCAAAATTATGAGTATAGAGCTCTACTATCTTAGTAGTTGAACTAAATTATCAAAATAATTACTAACATTTAAAAAAGATGAAAAACTCACAAAAATTAATAACAATCAATTAATCAATCAATCAATCACTCACTCAAACAATTACTATTTAATCTTACAAAAAATCTTATAAATCTTAATTCCCCCAAATACTACTAATCAAACAAAAAATGATCTTCTAAAAATGATAATTAATTATAAAATACACTTAACTATAAATAAATATATTTAAAAAAATTAATAACTATCTTAAAATGCAAACTTAAAATATTTTTTAAATCAATTAATTAATAAATTATTTAGCTGATTATTTAACTCACTAATATATATTTTAATTTAAATTATTATAATTATTTAATATATTTTTATATTTTATTGTTATAAGATACAAATAATTATTCAACAATAATATAATCAAACATATGCAAAGTTTTCTTTATCAACATTTATCAATTGTTATCAACTCCTTCAACTTAAAGATTATTTACTCAAAATATTCATCAAAATTATTTTTATTTTTAAGAGTAAACTAAATAAATTTGAAATAGTGAATATTATATTTTTTGATCAATCGCCAATTTATAGCAAATTATGTAATTTTGAAGGAGGAGGTGGTTTCGCAATAAACAGAAACCTGAACACAAATTTTAGTGATATGAAGGAATTATTTTTATAATTATACATTTTGGAACAACTTAAGATAGAAATAATAAAAATAGGTGCTTACATAATGAGGCATTATTTTTGATTAGCTAAGAAAAAATAAAAATATGAACAAACACATATTTTTTGTAAAAAATTATTTATTTGATTAATCTTTTGATTGTTTATAAATGTGAATAAATTATTTTAATTATTTGAAATAAAATTATTTAATATATTTTCTAATTTAATTTATTGTTAATCTTTGAATTTTTACATTTTTCATGCTATTTTACATATTTTTCCATTTTAAATATTTTTATTTTATAAATTTTAATAATCAATTATTTTATTGATTATTGTCTATTTCTTTTCCACATATTGATATTCTGTAACCACGACTTGTTTGAGACTAATTACCTCCACTTAATTCCTTTTCTCTATGCAAAATCGATGAATTTTTCTTTGAGCTAACCTGTAGTTTTATTGAAACTGACTTTTCTCTTGAACCTAATAGAGTATTTGTTAAGGAATCAACCCCTTATTAATCAGAATTAACAAATAGATGATCCTATTACTGGTTTGATTAGCTGCTCCTGCTTTGGAGAGGTTATGAAAAAACTTATGCTGATGGGATATTCTATATAAATGAATTCATTTGTTTGCTCTTAACTTCATAAGGAGATAAACTAGACTAATTAAATTACTGCTACTATTATAATTATAATTATTAAAGCTAGGATTACACTTGCTAATAGTTGGTTTAATTATTTAATGAATCATTCATTGCATTTTAACCAGATATACTTTTTACTGGAGATTATGATGAACTAATCAAAATGTTTGATTAAGATCCACATTCATTTTGTAAATTGCTTCCTATCTACAGCTAAGATTCATTTTATATATTATTTTCTCGAGATCCATATTGTGTTCCTTAACCTAGAGTATTTACAATGAGCGATTCAGGATCTTCAACCATTTGGGTTTTTTAATCGAAAATTAGATTAAAACTACTTTTTTATCTTAACTTTCTCCCTTGATATCCTTATTGATTGCCATTCTATAATGCAAATGTCCTATTGATCTACTCTGCTATGTTAGCTATGTACATATACTGCAGATTTTATTCATCAAGTTATTGTTGATTACGATTAAATTTACTTATTGGATTTTGTTAATGAGAAGAATTGTGTGATGATGGATCGCTGATAAGATGTAGGTTGGCTATAAAATTACCCTAACTATTTATATTTTGAGCATGCTAAGTTTAATTTTAGTGTGGTGAGGTTATTATTATACTATCTTATGATCCAATTCCATTATTAGGATCTAAGAAATCTGGAGATGATCTAAATATTTTTTTATCATAAGCTCCTTAACTTTATTTTGTCGCAGATTTTTTAGGTGTTTCAGATTTAAACGGATGGTGTTGAATTTTCATATTTACTTGCTATGAAGGTTAAAGTTATTAAATACCTTAAAAATTTGAGAACAATTCTTTTGCATTTTTTAAAGAACCTTCTTTTTAAGATGCATTTTCCTCTATTTTAGGTAATGAACCCATAGAACTGTTATTATTATTATTATGGCTTGTATTTTAGTTGTGACTTGATGCATTAAATGTACCCTTTGATCCATTTTGGGTAAATTGTGGTTAATGTTAATTTGGAATTTAATCATTAGTATTGAAAGTAAATGGAAAGAGTTAACTATGATTTTGAAGATTTGCAAAAGATATAGTAGTAATTGAGTTGTTTGTATTGTTTGAAAATGGTGCTTATATAAAAGACAACTTTTTGTTAGTATGATGGCCTGTGATAATTGGTATTAGATTGCTTCCATTAATGAAGTTTAAGTTCTCACACTAATCGTATTTAAATCCTTGATTAGGATTTAGATATTATTCACTTTTTTGTAAATTAAATACAGCTGTATCTTCACCTGATATCATTTTATAGCAGTTACCACCAAGATTTAAATATTCTAAAGCATCTTCATCTATATTTTCTTAAGCATCTAAGTAAATTAAGGGTTATCCTAAATTCTTGCTCTTTAATTCACTTAAACCTTGGTTAATAGAATAATCGTTGCTGCCACCAGAGCTCGATTATTTGTGTAAATTTATATTACTTTCTTTTGAGCCTGACTATTAATTTTTAGGAGAGAGGACAGGGTTGTTATTTCCATTTTACATTAAATTAAGATTTAATCCTGATTGAATATTACCACTTGAATTTAATGCCTCTTTTCCATTTTACAAATGATTATTCAAAGCATTAATATGATCTTTGGCATTCTAATTTGATAAGATTTATGTAGAATTGATCATGGGGTTTTATTAATTATAAACATTTTAAATATTATTGTTATTATGAAAGACACTAAAACTAGAGTTTTTATGTCTCCTTTACTGAGAAGGTAAAATGGGTTAATTCGCAATAGAATTTTTGTAATTTCCAGAATTTATTATTTATTTTAAATCTTAATATACCTCGAATGTTACGTTAGTTCCAACTCCTGGCTTTGAAAATATTTTTGGAAAGCTTGGGCCTAACTTGTTTACAAGAAACTTACATACTGCTAATCCAATACCTAAACCTGATTGCTTTTATTATACTTGTGCTGAAGGTTAAGAATTCATTTAACTGTTTTTATTTTCTTGAGTTAAATTAATCATACTGCTATCTATTGCAACACTATCTTCTATCCCATTTACGTTTACACCATTTTTCTAAGCATTTGAAGAGTTTTAAATGTTAAATTAGATTTTTTTCTCTCTTTCTGTGGTATTCATGGCATTTGAAAAACCTATTATATTTATACTTTGTTTCAGCCTTGCTTTTGGTGCACCGCCACCAGGAATATCTTCTTCTGATGGAATATTAGATTTAAATTCTGTACCGATTGCATTTGAAGCTCTCGTCGATTCAAATTTTGGATTTATTCCTCTACCACTATCAATAATCTAAAACTTTATTGTTTATAATCCTAAACTATTTGTTTTGGAAACTTTCAGCTGGACATATCCTTTTGAAGTGAACTCAATAGAATTACTAATATAATTAACCAAAACACGGTAAAGTCTATTTTTATCTGTAACAATTACTAAATCTTCAGGTGTTTCATTTATTAGAATAAATTGAATTTGTTTTTCTAGACATACTTTTTTCATAAGCTTTTCAAGTTACGACAGCATCTCTTAAAGTCCTAGCGTTTCTATATTAAAAAATTTGTTTGTATTTCGAAAAAATATTTTAGCATAACTGCCTATTTTATCGTCATTATTATCCTTGCTTTCTTTAGATTACGATTAGTTTTGCATATTTTACAAGTAATCCTTAATATTATTTATTTATATATTTAGAATTAGAGTATTGTAAAGCACTTAGGTTGGAATATTTTTGCTACTTACTTCATTTAAACCTGTCATAGCCTTTTTGACCAATCCTTAGAAGTGGTTTAGAGTTTTTTAAAAGACATTGTTTGTATTGGAATAGAGATCTTTTTAAAATTTAAGTGTAGATTTATGGCTTTTATCTTCAATGCTTAGTATCAATGATGAATTATTATCATTTTAAACAGTGTATATTTTAATTTTATACTTCTTTGAATTTACGAATTCTTTTTCTTTATAATATCCTATTAAGCTCTCCACGCGATTAATGTGATCACTTGCTGATCCTCCATGCATATTCTTTCCATGGATACCGTTTCCATTTAAATTATTCAAACTCTTTATCGAAAACTATTTAGGTTTATCTTCATTTATTTAATTGTTATTAGAATTCAAATTATCATCCGTTTATCTTTTTTTACTAGATAAATTCTATCCCAAAGCAAGTACACTTTTTAGTTGATTGTCTATTTCATTAAGGCTGTAATTAGCGGTACTTTTATCACGAGACATTCTCAGCCTTTCAGCGATAGAAAAATGTTTGTTTAATACATAATCTCTTAGAGACTAACTGCTTTCACTTTCATTATTTCCTATTTTCATTTTGATAAGCATAGAATTGTATGATTCATTGTCTTTGATTTTAAAAATTTTTGAACAATTTGTGTTACAGCTACCTATTTTATATGTCAAAAAATACCAATTAAAATATGTATATAGGAAATTCTAGTTATTTTAATGTTGTCATTTCGAAAAAAAAAATTATTTTTATGATTAGTTTTATATAAAATAAAGGAAAAATGTCAAAATAAATTTATAAATTACCCAAAATAATTTCGCAAGTCCTCTGATTAAATTTAGATATAATTATATTTACTGGAAGGACTTTATCAACTATTTCTGCCCACTAATCATGACTATTTTTTAATAAGTACTTTTCTCTGGCATTCTTCTCAGATTGAAAAAAATAAAAGAATACAATTGATACTATTTTTATTAAATTAAAAAAAACAAAAGTTAAAGAAAAATATTTATTTCAGTTAATTTTAGACTGTAATCACAAATTTAATTGAGAAAAATAATTGAGTTTTTAATTAACTATTTACACCAATATCAAAGCTTATTTGTATAAAATATTCTTCTCGAATTTTTTGTATTTTTTACCAATTAAGAATGATTTGGCTGTAAATGTAAAGTTTGTGAGTAAATGTTGTAAATATTTTTTTAATTTATGAAAAAAAATATACTAAATATCAATATTACGTATTACTGAAAAATTGATAATTAGGAAAATCTATTGTTGTTTGTTAAAATTATTGTATAATATATTTATGATTTTCTGCTTAAATTTTACTAAATTAATAACTTTGTCTAAAATATTACCTTAAGAAACAATCATAAAGGCTATAGGAGCTATTTCCATATCTTAATAAATCCTGCCAAGAAAAACCAAATGAATAATTCTAGTAATTAAAACAAGCAAACAGTCAAGTATGAATATCCTTGTCCTAAAAAATATACAAATAGTAACAGTAATAAAAAATTCTCCAAGTATAATATTTTTTGTATTCATAATATCCGAACTTGTGATGAGCAAATCATAAATTATTTGATTAAAGATGCTAAAAAATGTAATTTTTACTTCTATTATTTAAAATGGATACTTTTTAACAAAAAAATATCCAAGTATATTCGTAACGATGCTGATTGTAGATGGTATTAAAAATTAAGAATATTTTACCAAGTTCCAAATAACTACAACTATACCAAAAGAGCTTAAAGTTAACAATATTGTACGCAATTAAAAACGATTCTTTTTTTAAGTATCGTTTCTATAATCTTTTTCCATTTTAGAACTTAAAAACATAAGAGTAAATTTATTATAGTACTAAGCGAAATTCTTTTCTATCCCTTCCTATATTACTGTAGTTAAATTCATTTTGATTTAGTGAGTTATAATCTAACTTTTGAACTACTAAAAAATAATATTTTTGGAGCTTAGATTATAGTCTATTTATAATTATTTCTTTTTCACAAAATAATAAGTAAATATTAGTTCTTTATCTATCAAATTAAATAATATCCAAACAATCTCAAGTTGGAATTTAATATTCCTTTCTACTCTAACGCTTTACACAGTAATTAACTATTGAATGCCACATAATTTTTGATATATTTACATTTAACTTGATTTCATTGAATACATCATTCTTATTGTAAAATTTATATTTTAAATCCTATTCTTGAATATTTAATAAAAAATTTTATTTATTTTTAGCTCAAACATTTTAAAAAGTTTTTTAATATTAAATTAAAAAAATTATTTTATAATTTCAAAACTTTTCTGAAATAAATACTAGCTTTTATAAATACATCTGTAGGTTTTTGTTACTTAAATATTCCTAAATATACTTAAATAATTTAAATATACAATAAAATTTTATATGCCAACGATTTAAATTTTTTTTCTTATCAAGTATTTATATTAATTAGTGTTTTTTAGCTGAATATTTTAAAAATTCTTCTAAATATTAAGGAGAAATCATTTAGGTAATATTATGAATAAAAAAATTAGACAGAAAGATTTCTGTATTTTAACTTAATTTAATTTAATAATTCATTTTTATTGTAAAAATTTATGCATTAAATTTTATTCTTAAATATTTTATTTTTTAAAGTTTAAAACATTTTTAAAAATTATTAAATAAATATTAAATTTATTAAATTATTTTATAATTTTGAAATTTCGCCTAAAGCATTTATTAGCTTATATATATTTCTCTGGCTTTCAAAGTACACTGAAATATTTTAAATTTACAATAAAATTTTATTTTGCAAAAATTAATCATTTTTAAAAAAATAATCTATTTTTTTTGATTGGATATTTTATAATTTTAAAATTCTTCTAAATATTTAAGGGAAATTATTTAAATAATATTATGAACAAAACAAGTAGACAGATTTTATTTAAGCTTAGAATTTAAACCATAAAAATACTTATAAAACAGATATAAATCAAATTTACAATGCAAATTTAATATTATCAAAATTTTTAAAAATCCTATGTTATGGTTGTCAAATCCATATCAAATGCACTTGAATTCATAAGGGATTGAATAGATCAGATATTTTATAAGAACTAAGATGAAATTTTTTCATCTTCTTTTAGATATCTGAAATAAGAAAGAGTCTTCAAATTTTCAGAAAAGTTCTTGGGTATTGTTTAAGCTTAAGTCAAATTCAGCAAGAACGGGCTTTTTGTTAATTTTGCACTTTTTATAGATTTCAGTAGAATTAGTGTAAAGATGTTATAATTCATTAACGATATTGGCATAGTTCTTAGATTTAATGTCAAAGATGGTTGAGTTTACACTCTTGACGATATTGCTTAAGTTGTTGACACAATACTTCTTATTTTCAATATCATCAATCTTAGGGAGAGTGTAGTTGTATCCACAAATTGGTAAAGCATCGACTGCAGTGTTATACATGTAAGCTACGTCAACAAAAAGATCAGGGATAGATTTAGTTTTATGAGCAGTATTGTTAACAAAAGCAATAGCATCTCTTGTCAAATTTTAGGCATAAACAAAACACTTAGGTAAGAATTATTAAATTTAGTCTAACATCTTAAGATCATCAAAGCTTAAACTGAGCATCTTTTTATCTTCAATCTTGCAGTTATGAATCATTTACTAAACTTCTTTAAACATCTATTATCCCAAAGAAGTGTAATTAGAGAGTTTATTTATAGCATTAGTTATGTTAGCATTGAATAATGAGTAAGTACTATTGGAATAAGAGATCAAGTTAGCAATGTTCTAAAAGCATAGTTCTTAAGAAGCAGGCTTGAATCTCATAATTTTATCCATAACCTAGAAATCTAAGCCGCATGACTCTAAAAGAGGATTGACACCTTAAAATGCAACAAATGTTTTGTTTAAAAACTTTCCCAAAGTTTAATTTTCAAAGCTAGCATTTTGGACAATATCTTAAATTTATTTAGAGAAATCAGCAACTCCTTGAATGCAAGTAGGAACATCTACTTTATAAGCAGAAATCAAAGAGATTAAGAAGATCAAACAAATTATTTTTTTCTACATTTTTATTTATTTTTTGTTGTGAAATTGTTATGTATATTTTTTTAATTTATTATTGAAAAATTTCTTTCAAGCCCTTATAATCTTACTTTTCTCTTATTCCCTTAATGATGCTAGCATATTACAACCAATATTAATCACTAATTTCCTGCTAGAACCATATTTAACAAAAGATTATGTAAGGGAGCCAGCTATCAACTTTTAATTGCCCTTAATTTTTTAATCAACTAAAAAAATAATATTTAAGCTTTAATAATTTTGTTTTCATCAATTCACAATATTTTTATTTTTTTATTGTCTCTAAATTTATATTTTCATTTTCATAACTCTTTTCTCTCTCTCTCTTTTTCCAAGCTAAGTAGGTAGGGTACATTGAATTAAAAATTTGTATAAGATTAAAATAATATATTTAAATAATTTTTAGTTCTTTGATATAATGAAATTGGTCTAAATAATATCAATAAAATAATATTTTATCTTTGATATTATATTTTAATATTATATTAAAAAGCAAGCGAATATAATTTACGTATTAGATATTATACATAATACAGTTCTAGTCCGTCCAATAAATAATTCAAGGTATTATTTTTAAATTCAAACTAAAACTATTTAATTTTGTACTTTAATAATAAAAATGTTAATTTTTTTAATTTTTACTGATTTAATTTTATACTTTATAAACTCTAAATATAATCAATTATTTTATCAACACATATTTACAATAATTAATTAATTCAAAATATATCTTATTTTTATCATAAATTTAAGATTTTAGCTTTAATTAATTTTTACTCCATTTTTTATATAAGACCATCTATATAAATTATATTTTTGTTTAAAATAATTATTAAAATCTATTTCATCATTTGTAAAAGTTTCTTTATTCCTAGACAGTCTCGCTGTAAATGCTCTAATCACTGCTATTTATATAACCTTCGTTATGGAGCGAAGAGTTTTTATTACTATCTGTGTATAAATACTTATTTTGTATATTAGTTTGTAATAGCTAATCAGAGTAAGATATACAGGGTGATTTTTCTCCACCATTTTAGTGCCTCTATTAACTTTTAATTGATTTTTATGATTTATTAGAATTTTAAGAAGATATGTGGCTCTTACAGCTTCTGCTGCTAAGATTTTTTTTATAAATGTCATTAGAATAAAGCATATTTTCCTGATTCAAATCGTATTCATTCAAATATAAATTCTTTTAGTTATAATTATCTTTTTTCAAGTTTTTGAGTGAAAAATTATTACTGTTAAGTTAGTATAATTATTTATTATCCCTAAATGACCATTCTTAATTATTATTTTCTATTTAAGATTTTTAAGGGATCGCGAAGCTCTGAGTACTTTCAAAATTATTAATATTGGTCATTTTAATTGAATATACTTTTTCAAGGGATTTTTAAGCTTACCTTGTTTATTTATTAATAAATAAATATCAATATATAAAAATTAATAGAATTAATTATTAGAAATAAAATACATTTTTTTAAAAAACTCCTTGAAATAAATTTTTTAAAATTTACCTTTGTTTCATCTAATTTTCATACTTTTCTAGATCTATTCGACTTCTCAGAAAATTATATATTTCTTGATTGAAATTATTCTATTTTTCTTAAATGCTCTCACTTTCATGATTAGCTTGTTCTTTAACTCCTTAATTTTCAGTGAACATTCTCCATTTTCTATTTAAATAAAAATGTAAATTGAATTATTAGTAAGATTTTGAGAAATTTATTAATAATTTAAAATAATTTTATTTTACCTAAAATAAGTAATAAGATTTTCCTTTTTTTATTTAATCAAATATTTTACTAGTACAATTTGCAATTTGTTTAATCTAAGATTGTATAGTAATCTATTTGCATTTAAAGAACTAAACCCAACATGAAGTTGTTATTTCGACAATTTAATTATGAAGTTTGCCAACTTGTTGCAAAATTAGAGAGTTTTTTAGTTGTTTTTTTATTGCTCGCAGCTCTAAAGAATATGATTAAAAGAGTATGTTAAATATTTTTTTGTTTGAAAATTTTAAATGATTCTTGCAAATTTATAAATATTTGTTTTAAAGTTCCAAGTTTTAATAACATTTTTGCATTTATTTATTTATAACTACTTGAAAAATTAATATCCTTTATTTTTATTTTATTACAGCTCTTTTTATATTTACAAATTATTTAATTATTTTAGTCTTGAAAAGTAAGTTTTGATCATTACTTTTTTATATTTTTTGAATAAATATATTCCAAAACTTATCATTCTTCTTCTTTCTATATATGTTTTTTCTCTGATAGGACTTAAGTCTTTCTTATTAGCAGATCTGTTAACTGGTGATTTAGATTGACTTCTGATAATGCTCCTGTGATTAACATTAGTTGCTCGTTCTTATGTTGTTTGCTTAATTTTCTGAAATGGAACTAATAATTTCCTCATAAAAAATGTATTTATTAGTTTAAAGGCCAAGTAGGAGTTTTTTTGTTTAAATATTTATAATTTTTAACTGTGATCATTTAAATTTTTTGAAAATAAAGATTTTTCTTATAACAATTTTTATGCTTATTTTAGTTAATTTTCTAACTCTTAAATTTTAAATAAAAATTATTTTTCTTTTTAAACAAATTCACTTTGTTGCTTAGCAAAATTATGGGAATGCCTAGCATTTTCTTCATCAAATTTTTATTCTAATTGCTTAATTATACATAAACTTAATTCTTTTTCTTGAAAAAGCACTTAATTATCTTGTCTAAGATTTTCATTTTATCTTTATAAGTGTGCATCTTCAGCTTTTTTAAGCAAAATTGAAAGCTAATTTTGCAATTCAATATTTTTATTTGTCTTTTCATCAATCATTTATTGCTATTCTTTAATCCTCTAAAGAAGGTCACTTTAATTCTAACTTTTGTTTTTTATTAGCTTCTCATATTCTTATACTTTTTCAGATAAAATAACATTTTAATATCTTAATTCTGAAATTTAGTCATTAAGCATATCATTATCTTATTAGTGTAGCAATAATTCTTCCTTAAGCTATTTAATTTTTTCTTGTTCTACAGACTTTTGAATTTAAATTGCATTCATGCTATCTTACTTGAATTGATCATTTAATATTTTTATTTAATATTCTAAATCTTCTTTAACTGATTCTGGAGTGTTTAACTTAACTTTATGCTCTTCTATCATTTATTCTTTTTAATTACAATGAATTTCTTTGAAATTTTTAGTACTCATTTAATCTTTTCTTAAGATATCCTCATGTAATAAATTATCTGTATACCCTGTACTAATTTGATAACTTTACTCAGAGGTATTAAAGGTTCTTGCCTGAATATTCTCTCTAGTAGGTGTTTTAAAGCAATTAAGTGTCGACTTTTATGAACTTTTACCTACTGAATTGCTTAATTTTTACGGAATTGGCTAATATTATTTAAGTTGTGAAAACGCATATTTAAAAAGAAGTTTATTTATTTTAGCTGTAGATTGTTGAATCTATTTTTACTAAACAAATTAATCCAAAAGGCTCTTTCCATAACCTCTAGCATTAAAAGTTTAATTTTGTATTTAGATTGTTTCTGATAAATCCGAATTAATTGTGGAATATTAATCCTGATTGTTCAGTAAAGGATTTTTAGAGTTTAACACGTTTAGCAAGGTATCTAAATTATTATTTTTTTTCTTCTTGTTAGAACAGTCTGGTTCAGTGTATTAATACTTTTAATAATTCATGCTACTTACAAACTTTAGCAAATTAATTTAATCTATTATTTTTTTTATTCAATCTCAATTTATCTTGATTAATAAATAACAAATAGATTTAATACAAATAACAATCAATATTCTTAATTTGTTTTTAACGAATAAATATTCTATAAAGAATATATCAAATCTGTTAGAGGTTTGAAATTTTCGAAAATATCAAAATAATTTATGTGTTTAAAAGAAATCTTTTATTATTTTATTTGAAATAAAATACTTTAATTTATTTACAATTAAAAAAAAAATATAATTTCATTATTACCATTTAATTTATGAAAAAACTTGTAAATTTTTTGAATTTATTTTTCTTTTAAAATTTTTATTTTATAAATTTGATATTTAATTTTTTTTGTTATTTTCTTATTTCTAAAGTAAAAAAATATTTAAAGGAATAATTTAATCAATAATTTATTTATTTTTATATTAAAATAAATTAGCTAATTAATTAATCAAATTTCCACATTGCTGCAAGAATACCTCAGAAATTTCTATCATTTTAAATTAATTTTGAGTGTTTCCAATTACTATTGATTTTAAATTATAATTGGGGTAAATATTTAATTGATTTATTTGTTATAATTGTATCTAATCAAAACAAAAAACCTTCACCTATATGAAGAATCTAAAAAATATTTATTATTTTTTTTATATTTTATAAATTATAATATTCTATGAAATAATTTACTAATCCAATTTTAAAATTTTATATATAAATATTGATAGAAGGTTTTTTACTTAATTAATTAAATTGATTATATTTATTAGAATGAAAATCTAATCCATAAATGAACAAATTACTTCGATATATACTATTTTTAAATAATAAATATTGCTTGATAAATAAATAGTAATTTAAAATGCAGAAACTAATACATTTATACACACATACACACACACACATATATATAATAAAGGTAATCAAAACTTGCAATAAGAAAGGAGTTTAAGAGAAGTATTAGTAAGTGCAATTGTGATTTAGAATGAGAAAGATATATTAATTTTTCAAAGATTTCAAACATATTTATGAAAGATAGCTAAATTAAAGGGAAAATAAGCTAATAATTAAATTAATAATAATTAAAAATATAATAAATATAAGTCTTTCTATTAATTTTAAATAAAGCACAAATGTTTAAGAATATCTTAAAGTTAGGTTCCAACACCTAAAGAACTTTATCTGCCATTCCTTGTTATGGTTTCGCTAAGTTCTAAAGAAATAAACCTCACTTGAATGTCGGTACTATTGGTCATATTGATCACGGTAAGACCACTCTTACTGCCGCCATCACTAAGATTTGTGCTGATAAGAAGTTAGCTGAATTTATGGCTTACGATTCTATCGATAAGGCTCCTGAAGAAAAGGCCAGAGGTATTACTATTAACACTGCTACTGTAGAATACGAAACTGAAACCCGTCACTACGGTCACGTCGATTGCCCTGGTCACATCGATTACGTTAAGAATATGATTACTGGTAAATTTTAATCAAATGATTATAAATTTTTCTTCTCCTATTCTTTGATATATTTTAGCTAGATCTCTCTATGATTGTGAGTTAAGAATAATAAAATAAAGAAAATCTTAGAAAGAGGAAATATCATTTCTTCGAATCTTCTGTTTTTTTCTTAAACCATCAATCTAATCACAATTTTAAAATTAATAAAATAAAATTATAAAAAATTTTTAAACACATACAATCTAGCTATTCAATTAAATAATATAAATATAACAATATTCTATTACAAGTGCGTATAGATCAGCATAGTTCTATATCTATTTGCTAAATCAATAGTTTGTTTGTTTTTTATCTTCTTGAGATATGTTGTCTTTTAAAAGCCCAACAATAGAATTTCAAGCAAGGACAAACAGTGCATTAGTTCCATGAATTATTAACTTAAATAAAATAATTATCCTTAATAGATGCATTCAAAATAGAAATTTCAAGAAGCAAAACAGTGCATAAATTTTAATAATCTCTAGGAGAATTTAGAAATATTTTAAACATTCTGCATTCAATCTCTTATTAAAATAAAATTATTTATTTAATAAAAAGGTGCCGCTAAGATGGATGCTGGTATCTTGGTTTGCTCTGCCACTGATGGTGTCATGCCTCAAACCAGAGAACATATTTTATTATGCAGATAAGTCGGTGTTAAGACCATTATTGTTTTCGTCAATAAGTGCGATATGGCTAAGGACCCTGAAATCTAAGAATTAGTTGAAATGGAAGTTAGAGAATTGTTATCTAAATATGAATATAATGGTGATGATGCCCCCGTTATCTTTGGTTCCGCCCTCTGCGCCCTCAACGGTACTGACCCCGAAATTGGTATCAACAAAGTAATAAATTAAATATTTCCTAGTTAAATAAATTAGCTATCAAAATCTATTATGATTTTATTGTTAGCAATTATGCGATTGTCAATAAAGATATAGAATTTTTCTATTCTCAAATTACTTAAAAAAGGTTTCACCTAGTAGAACTTTAATAAGTTTTTAGCAAAAATAATCATATAAAATATTTAAGCATAATAAATAAATAAATACAAAAAATATATAACCACTTTGGTAAAAAACTCATACTGAAAGGCGTCTTGCAAGATTGGATTGAGTAAACTAAAAGTGGAAAATTAATTCCTACCAAAACCTTAAGATTTTATCAATTAGAGAGATGGAAAAAGAACTTACGTTCTGAATAAAATGCGTTAGAGATATAGATTTGAGTAATTGAAAGATTATCCATGTCTATTAATTTCTAGCGTACACCAAAATTTTATGCCAACTCTCGAGGGCGTTATTATGCACCTCACGTTTGATGAAATTGAGCATACGGAAGGATACATTCAAATTAAAAAATTACTTATTAAAATTTACTTAGAAAATCGTTAACCCAGCAAATTTTAACTTATTTAAACAAATAATTGAAAATAGATTAACACTTTATTAGACACCATGGATAAGTAGATTGCTTTACCCGAAAGAACTGTTGATAAGCCTTTCATGATGTCAGTCGAAGGTACTTACTAAATTCCTGGTAGAGGTACTGTCGTTACTGGTACCGTCGATACTGGTAAGGTTAAGACTGGTGAAGATATTGAAATTGTTGGTTACTCTAATAAGGTTCTTAAGACCACAATCACCGGTATTGAAACCTTCAGAAAGCAACTTGACTATGCTGAAGCTGGTGACAATGTTGGTCTTCTTCTTAGAGGTGTTACTAGAGATGATGTTAGAAGAGGTATTAATTTATAATCCTAATTACTAGATCATTATTAATTTTTTTAATTTAATAATAGGTTAAGTTTTAAGCAAACCTGGTACTTAAGAATCTCATAAAAAGATCGAAGCTAACTTATATATCTTGACTGAATAAGAAGGTGGTCGTAAAAAACCTTTCCCAGATGGTTACAGACCTTAACTCTATTTGAGAACTGCTGATGTTGCTGCTCAAATTTCTATTCACGGTGCTAATAAATTAGGTATGCCTGGTGATAATATAACTGCTAACCTCGATCTCCACTTCCCTCTCCCCGTTGCTCCTGGTAAACAATCATTTTTTAAAAATTATTTATATTGAAAATAAAAATATTTTAAAATTAAAGGTTTGAGATTTGCTCTTAGAGAAGGTGGTAAGACTATTGCTGCCGGTGTTATTTCTAAGGTTATCCCTGAAGAAAAGGAAGCTCCCAAGAAATGAAATTAATGAAAAATAGTAATTATAACAGCTGAGAGGTCAAAGAAAAAACGAAAATATATAAAGAGCAGTGTAGTTGAAGGAGTGAACAAAAGAAAAATAATTAACTTAATATACATATAATTTAACAATTATAAAAGTCCAAAACATCAACTTACCAATTAATAGATTTTCTCACTCACTCATCATAAATACATTCATACTTACATACATAAATACATTCATTAAACCAATGATTGCTCATTTCTTCAACTATCCCTTCATATAAAATTTAATTTATAGTTAAAAATAATTCATTAAAATCTCTTAGCTAATCTTTAACCTATGCTGCAAATTAAACGTATTACTTTTTATATCTCTACCTACATATTTGTGTTTATTATTATTAGTTTTTTTTATTTAATCATATCTCTATTTCAAATTATTTTTTAACTAATTGAAAAGTCAAATTAAAAAATATGCTTTTAGTTTTTAGTAAAAAAATTTAATTACTTTCTAAGATATCATTAGTTAAGAACTGAATAGATATTTAAATACTTTTCCATACAGAATAAATTTAATATTTAAGAAAAAACATGTACAAAACCGATCTTATTAAATCAGTTATTGTGATATCCTAAAAAAGCAAAAAAATGATCCCCAAAAATTCTATAAAATGCTTTTAAGTTTGTTTTTTTTTTAAATGTAATAATAATAATAATAATAAAAAGAAATAATTTCCCAAATAAAAACCTAATTATTTTCACTTATAGAATTTATGAAAGTTATAAGAAAGAAAACAACTATTAAAGCATCTATCCTATTAGATAGGAACAAATTTGTGAATTATAAAAAATGATCCTCAATTAATTCTAAAATAATTAGTTAGACAAACAATTTAAACGATTTATTAAATATTTCTGAAATAGAAATAAACAATTTGTAGTAGCTCTATCATTTTTTCTTTTTATTTTTATCTCCTTTTTAATCATCTGCAGGAGCCTTTTTAGCTTCGTAATTTGCTTGGAGCCCTGTTACTACTTAATTAAATTTCTATAAAAAAAATTTTAAGAATTTTAACCTTCTTTGCAAATTATTTTACCTTAAACTCTTTAAACTCTTCTTTTGAAGTGAATGGCACATTAGAGAGTGGTCCAATAAACTCACTTAGTTTTATTTATTCTTCACTTATCTAAATTAAAATATAAATTTATTCCATCTTTAAAGATTTAAAAATTAGTTTACTTTTTGTAATCTCCTTTCTGTAAAAACTCTATCAATTGCCATTTTGAACTTTTTATATAAATTTTTTGAATATAAAGAAATATTTTATTGTTAATTTACTGATCCTGCAGACCAACCTTCTGTAATGTGAGCAATCGTATTAATTGGGAAATTATCTGGTAATGGGACTTTTTTCTATTCAAGGAATGTTTTAAATAATAACATTCTTGTGCCATAATTAGGGAATGGGAAATATATTTTTTTATCGAAGAATGACTTAATTTCCTTTTGTGAACAATCCCAAGGTCTATTCGTACTACCTATAAATACAACTCTGTCTTCTGGCTCAAAGAATTTGCCTTTCTTGAAATCCATTAATGGCTTCTTCATTTTTGCAAAAAGAGGATTTACCTAAGACTTCTTCTTTTTAGCCTATCCAAAAATATACTCAAAATCTTCACAATAGATAATTGCTGGCTAGAACTCTTTAGCAACTTTAAAGGCACTATTTATCATACCATCAATCTACTTTTTATCTGTATACTGTCCATCAACATTTGATGGAGATATATCTAAAACGATTGCATTACATTCATGCGCTAAGGCTCTTACTGCGAGAGTCTTTCCTGAACCCCTAGGACCCATAAAGAAGAAATAATTCATCTTTTCTAACTTTTCTTTAGCATACTTAGAACCAAGTGGGAAAGCAATGTACTCTGCTATAATCTAATATAATTAAAATTAAATGCATATTTTAAAACATATTATCAAGCAACTTACCTATCTTATTTAGGCAATAGATGGATCAGGCATTTTGGTTGATGGCTCTTCTAACTAATTTTTTTTTAACTTAGGATCAGCCAATGTTTCTGCTTTTTTGAGGTTTTCATCAGCCTGAATTTCTTAGATTTTTCCCAAAACATTTTATTCTCCTTTTAGGTCCATTAAAGATGCTGGTATAAGCTTTTTAGCCACTCTTTTTTCAACAAGCTTGATAAAAAAAAATCAGTCAAACAATTTTTGAATATAAATATAACATAGTTTGTTTGTTTAATAATCAATTAATTTTATTACTCCAGCTAGAATGTCTTTTGGATCTCTGCCTTTATTTGAAGAATCACCAGGGAATTTCTTTTTATTTTTTCCTTTGTTTCTTGGTCTGGGTGGCTTTTTTTATTTCTTTTTCTTGATGTCATATCTCAATCTTACTATGTCAAGTTCTTCAGCAATCATTTCATCTACTTATTGCTTAATTTATTCTTCTACAACAGGCTTAATCAGCATTTTAGCCAGCTCAGTTTCATGCTTTTACTCAAAATTATTTGTCTCATCTCTCTTGCTCCATTCTCCTGAGTGCTTTTCAATTCTTTAATAATATATTGGTTTAAAGTATAAGAGATTAATATTAATTTACTGCTCTTATAGTTTGAGGACAATAGGAGATGGTCCTGTAGGCTTATTGTTTTCTAAAAATTCATCCAACTTATTTAATTAAATATCGTATAATACTAAATAAAATATTAACACATCAAATTTACCTCTGAAGGTTTACCCTTCTTTTTTTTATCATCTTTTTTAGCACCTCCTTTTTTCTTAGCTTCTTCAGCAGCTTTTGCAGCCTCTGCAGCTTATTATTCAGGATCCATCACTTATTGATTGTAAAATTCAGAGGGATCTTAAGGAGCATCTTTGAATTCATTCTTTTCTAGCTCCCTCATAATCCATTCTCTTCTTTCAGCTCTCATTTTGTCTAAGATGTCTGGACCTTCATTGCCCTTAACAAGCCTTTTCAAATTTTCTATTTCATCATTAAACTCTTACTCATGTTCTTCCTAAATGTATTTCATCTTTTGTCTTTTATTTTATGCTTACTTATGCTGTGATTCTGGTAAAGTAGGATCCTCAACTACTTTTTTCATTCCTAAAAATAGCAACTCTTCCTCTCTAATATCTTGAACCTAGAAATAATATATAAGTTCAACTATATATATAAAATTATTAATTTTCTTACTATTCTTCTTGACTTATAGCCTCTCCAATATTTTTTGATTACTAAAGCAGCATCATCTTTTTCTGTCTCCTCTCCGATTTCAGTACCTTCAGCAAGCTTTTTTTATCTTTCTAATTTCTTTTCTTCTTCTTTTTTAAGTATTTTTGCTAGATTAGCTCTTTCGATACCTTAACGACCTCTTTCATAACGTTGAATAATTCTAATGGCTGTATCCATATCAGCCTAGAGAGTATTTTAGTCTTCATACTATTCTTCCTAAGGCTCGTTAGTATCTGTATATTCCAAGAGAAGTGCATCGAGTATTTAATTTCTCTCATCTAAACGCTTTTTGTCTTCTTCTCTGAAATATCTAGGAATTGGTATATCCAAACAGTCTGGAGTTAACTTTAAATCCATAACAAGTTCGTCCAGATTTGGATAATCGCTTTTGTAAGTAGCATCGTATTGAGTATTATACTTTACAACTTACTAATTTAATATAAAAAATCAATTATAAAATATTAATATCATTCATTGTAGGCTTATAAATATTATTATAAAACATTTCAAAATATTCTTCTTATTTATAAATTTATTTTGAAATAGTATTTTATATAGTATTTATGATTATAATATTACTGATTTTGTTTCGCATAATCTAACTATCACATTTTCTAGCATTTCCTTAAGGAGAACTCTTTTTTAAGGATGAACTAACTAATCATAGCAATCTTCTAATTTCTTATAAATGTCTATATATTTAATATACAGTGTAGCCCAGAAATGGAACCATTCAGAGCTATCTCTTTTATACTTCATCTTTTATTGTTTTAAATTTTTTAATTTAATATTTAAAGCTGCTCACAAAATATTTTTTGGATTTGCCATTGATTGATTTTCTAAAATTATAAATTTTCACCAAAAATCGGGAGGAAATAAAAACAGAAAATCTAAATCTAAAATTCATGACACTTTGCATATTAATAAAATTTCTTACTCCTAACTATTATTCATTTTATTCTAAAGGAAGATATTCTAGAGTAACTTACTCCATAAGATCATTAATGGCTTCTTGCCATTTCATATTATATAACCTGTTTAATAATATAAATTATTATTTGAAGTACTAGATGAGCTAAATTATGAGAGCTTTACATATTAGACATTTCTATGAGATATTATACAGCTTATCTAATTGAAAATAAAATTAACTGCTGTCTGTCAGTGTTTAGGTTTGCTGAATATGTTCTAACTTGAAAGTAATTTGTTTATATATTTAAATTACAGTGTATTTAATATATCTAAAATATATGATAACTTGTTAAATATATTAAGCAATTAATTAATTAATTAATTTTAAAGTGAATCTATTTATTTCTATTAAATTAATTAATAAAAAAATGCTTTCACATATTACAAAATTTCAGTTTTATAAAATATAGAAATGTTAATATATCCTTATATACTATAAAAAATATAGAAAAATGGTTTAAAAAATAAATTAACTAATTTATCATATTTGTTATTCATTATCAGAAAATGTATGTTTGTTTGTATTTTTAGTTTTTTTTTAAATGTTGAGCAACTATTTTATATTTTTACGAAAAATATTTTATTAAATTTAGTTTTATTAAGAGATTTAAATCATTTAATATCTAATCAAAATTCAGTAGATAAAATTTATATTTAAGTTTGATGTCACAAAAATCATATTATATATATTAATTATCCTTTAATAGTTTAAAAAGATTAAATTTTTTTATTTCATATGTTTTACATAAACATTTAAAATATTTTTTTTGATTAACAAAAATTGGAGTAACTAAAAAAAATTCCTACAAAAAAATTTAGAAATATTTAATTAAAATTAAAAAATCTTGATAATAAAAAAATTTATTTATATAATTTGTTCACAACATTTTTTTTCTTGCAGTAAGAATAAATTTAATTAATCATTTTAATGTTTTTATAAAAAATTAGCAAATAATTCTTCCTACACATCAATTAATTGTTTTTCATATATCTTTATATAAAAATAATTTGACCACTTTTTATCAAATAATATAAGAATTGTTTTTAATAACACAACTTTAACGAACAAATAAATTGATTTAATTGAAATTAAGTAAACACAGCAAATATATATAATAGTAATAGAATATTTAAAAAAAGACTAGAAAATTATATTAGTATTAATTAAAATAAATATATTATGAACTAAAATATGTACCATTTTAATTAGTTACATGACACTTAATAAGCAAGCTAATAAATGTGGGATAAATCTTCAAAACAAACTAATCTAAGTAATTATTTGGAAGAATAAAATCCTTAATTGCAAAATGATTAATGCAAAATGAGGAGGGCTATAAGAACATATTTTGATTCTCGACCATTTTCAACAAGTATAAATTAAATTATTTAACACTTCATTCCAATAACTGTAAAAATAATTTAACAAAAGTATAAGACGATAAATCAAAAAAGAACAATTCTTCATGTTCAAATAGTTACTCTAATGATAATAGTGATATCATTACTATGCACTCATAAAATAACAATCAATTTGCTAACGAAAGTGATCAAGAATGTCATGAATAGCTAAATTTATTGTTAAAAGTACCAATTATATAGGATGCCAATATTCAAAACTCTAATCAATATGTACCAAAGTAATCTTATGATATCCTTTAAAAAGCATACATTGAGTTATAGCAAAAGTATTTCAACGGTAAAATTAATTATTTGTAGAACTTAAATTTTCTTAAAAAAGCAGCTTAAATTACATCAAAATAAAAATATCATCTTAGATTTTATTTATACTAAAATTTATTTTTTTATATAGTGAGGGAGGAAATAAAAGAAAATCAGAATCAGCTATGCTCCTTGTTGAGTGAATTAAAATCATAGTAATAAAATAATATCTAACTGTCAACCTACAGTCAATTAAGCGAATAAAGTATGAGTTCAAAACTTGAAGAGAAGTTTACTAGCTAAATTAATAAAGCTTTTAGGATTATGTATGAAAATTTGAAGGAAGAATCAGAAAAAATAATTTAGTAAAAAGATTAACAAATAAATGAGTTAAAGCAACAAACTGAGTAATTATCAAAAGTGAATGAATTATTAATCTAGCAGAACGAATAAAAAGAAAATGCATTAATGGATATTATATAATATTATGGCATACTTAAGCAGTAAATAGAGAGCATAAAGCAAGAGAGAGAATAAAACTAAGATTCCCCTTCCTTAGTTATTACTTAAAGAAGCTAAAACATGAAATAAGCTTTCGAGTAAATGAATAATACAAATTCTAGTTTTTAACTACTCTAGGATCAAACAGAAAACAATTATTCGATTCCCTCTTTTTCCTCTTCTAATAGTAAAAATATCACAGATAGTGATAAAAAAAACGAGTTACAATTTAATTCTAAAAACTGTAAAAATTTATCATACTAACTTAACCCTGGTTTTTCATTTGCAATTAAAAGCTAAGGCTGTTAGTAAGACAGTGAAAAAAAATCAAAAGACTAAAATTCATCAAATAAAGAAAATTCTTAAAATAGCATAACTAAAAATGAGTTGAAATAAAGTAATGATAGGAAATAAATTGCTAAGCAGTATGAAACTTTCAAAACTGAAGATTGCGATAAAAATGAAGCACTAATTTATTTTGAGCAATAGTAAAAAAATTAAGTTCTTACTTAAAAAGATCTTAATTAGCAATAGGAAAAGCAATCAGTCCAATAAAATGATGGTTAGTATTATTTTGATGATTAAAGCGAAACAGTATTTGAAGACGTTTAAGGGTAAAGTATATATGATCAGTAGTTTACTTCTAACTAACAAAATTAAAAGATCCCATAATTTGGAGAAGAGAACTATATTAGCAACGATATTTCAGCTTAATTTCTTTAGATGAATAACAACTCATAATAAAGAGACTATAAATACCCAATTTAATCAAACAGTACACCTAACAAGTAGTTTAGACAGCTAAATGACTATCTTCATTCTCATGAAATTAACTTTGAACAGGAATAATAAGAAATCCAATTGATAAAATAAAAAGTTAAAAAATCTAATAGATTGAACATGCTATCAAAACTTAAAAAAGAAGTATTTTAGGAAGGACTAAAAACTGCTCTTATACCATCATCCATATAAACTAATAGAAAGAGTAGTACAACTCCTAGAAAATTAATTTCTTCTATAAATAGCAGAGGAGTAGATTAAATACTATCTACTTCAAGGAGTAGAGTGCATAAAGAGTCTGATTAAAAGCATATTGATATAAGTCAAATAGATGATCCAATATACAGAGGTTTCATGATTATAGAAAACTTATATCACTCAATAGAGAAAAAATTTTAAAAATAAAAATAAGTTTGAATCAAAAAATTAACCTCAATTAATATCAAATATATCACTTATAAATATAAAATAATTTCTTTATAATTTGGAAATATATCTAATTAAAAAAAATCGTCTTACATTAAATATATAATGATAAATTCATTTTATAATTTGTAATTAAAATAAATTCTTAACATATTAATCTTGTTAAATTTTATTTTATTTTATAAATAATATTTATTATAAATTAAAACTTATTTATCTTAGACATAATAGATTGAATTTGATCGAAAGAGTTTTATATAAGCAAATTTTTCATATTTTAATTTTGTTAAATTTTGTTTTTTTTTGATGAATATGATCAAATATTTAAAATTTATTATTTACCATTAAAGTTCAAATTTTCAGTAAACACTTTAAGTTTATAAAATGAGGTAATCTTTAAACATAAATAATTTTTTAAAAAAAAATAAAAATTTTTTAAAAATAATGAAAAAAATGAATGATATAGTATTCATAATAAAATATTATAAAAAATGAATGAAAAACAAGAATATTATAGGAAATGGCTTTCATAGCCATTCCTACACCACACCGATTCATTTATATAATGATTAAAATATGTATAAACTCATTGTTTAATTTGTAATTGAAATATATTTTAATCTTGTTTTTTTATTTAACTTTTAAAATGCAGCCAAATATTATAAATTTATTATTTATTTTTTGATAAAAGATCAAATTTTAGTAACAGTTTAAGTTTATAAAATGAGATGATCTTAATACTCATTTTTGAGAAGCTGAATATT
The DNA here is from genome assembly GCA_000231845.2 of Tetrahymena malaccensis 436. NCBI lineage: Eukaryota > Ciliophora > Oligohymenophorea > Hymenostomatida > Tetrahymenidae > Tetrahymena > Tetrahymena malaccensis. The sequence goes on from JH719957.1 coordinate 939,225, forward strand.
TGTTTGTGTAAACTTATCAAATTTTTAAAAAAATCACCTATAATTAACATATTTTGATGCAAACTAATTGTTTAATTTGTAATTGAAATAAATTTATTATACTTTAATTATGTTTTTTGATTTAAGAATACAATAAAATATTATAAATTTATTATTTGTTTTTTGGCATATTGATTTATTGGATATGTCAGAAAGAGTTTAAGTTTATAAAATGAGATGATCTTAAAACCCATTTTTGAGAAGCTGAATCTTTGTGTAAATTTATTTTACAGAAATTTCCATCCAATAATGAACCAGGGTTAACAACTGGAACTTTGTAAACATTATTTCTTCCATGAGAATCATGGGTGTGGCCATGAACATTAACTAAAACTTATGAAGAGTATTTTTATATAACTTTATCAAAATATTCAGATCCACTATAGACATGTTAATCACAGTCAGATTCTGTTTTCACAAGAGTAGTAGAAGAATTATATGGGCCTACGTGTGTCATAAGAATGAATTGCTTTTGTGAATCAGTTTCAAATTATTATTTGAAGAATTCACTTGCATCATCCTCTATTTCCTTTTCTGAATCATAAGGATAGCCATCCCATAATTTAGTTTTTACTCCTTTAGGAAATTAGTAACCTGGAATACTTCCTCCGAAACCTTTTAATTTTAGAGAAACTTCTTATAAAAAGTTTATAGAAAATCATTAATTAATTACCAATAATTGAAAGAGTTTAATTTAAATGATAAGCCTATTTATGGATATTGAATGAGTGTTGAGTCATCCTAGGTAGTTCTGTAGATTTTTAATGAGCATCAAACATAGTTTAAGGATCATGATTTCCAGGTATAATCAGTAGAGGGCATGATAAAAATTCTAAAAAATTTAATAAATTTGTGATACGAGCTTCAGATTAGCAGCATTCATTAAGATCAATATTATTTTTATCTTAGAAAAGATTATCGAAATCTCCTAATATTAATGCATAATCTATAATGTCATTATTGTAATCTTTATGCCATCCTTTGAGTTTTTCTATTTTTTTGTGATCTAAATGAATATCTGAAAGTAATAAAATAACCAAATCCTTTTCTTTTTTATCTCCATAAGCAAAAGGATTTAGAGGTATTCTACCGCTATCTGTTATTATTTCTTTTTCAATCATCTTTATTTATCAATCAATTTTATTTATATGCTTGCTTTATTATTTTTAACAAAAAATTTTATTAAATTAATATTTAGAATCTTTTATTATTTCAAGTAAATTTAAAAAGATATAATGTTGAATTTTTTATCAGAAACGAAATTAATAAACTGCTCAATTAATCAGCTAAATCAAATCATTTTTTCTATTATTTTATTAATTGTCTAATTTAAAATGTGAATAATTACTGAAAAATTCATTTTTAAAAAAATCAGAATGCTAATCTAAAAACAAATTCATATCTTAAATAATTGTAAATCAAGTGTTAGGTGGTTTTAACATTAATAGAAAATGATTTTTTTTTTAGATTATATAAAACAATATATATATGTATATTTATTAATATTAAATTAGTGTATGTATAGAGGCTTCATTATAATTGAAAATAGTCAATATAATATCTAAAACTTAAAAATCAAAATATTTTTCTTAAAACATCTAGAATTATTTCTTATTATTTTGAAAACAGATTCAGAAATAAATAAAATCTTTATCTCTAGGATTGAAATGGAGATCTGAGTGATCATCCTTGATTCTGTAAGACTCTACAAACTCTTTACCTTTATCTTTGTACATCAGCACGTGAGCTAATCCAATTCTAGCCTTTTTTCTTTTTTATAAAGATTTTATGTTTTATGAAATTGCAAGTAAATATGCTTTGAAAAATACTCGAAAGTATTTCATAATAAATCTCAATTTACAATAATGTTTACCTTTCAATTTTAATCTTTTTTTCATCTGTTAGTGCTTTATTTTCTCTAAATTCTTCTCTGACAGCCATCATAATTTAGAATCTGTTCTTTGATGGATAATATTTCATATTTTTTAATAGTAATCTGTACATAGTTTTCGTAGTCAAATTTGCTACTTCTGCTAAACTACTGGTGCTCATTAAATATTATTTTTCGCTTTTAAATTTTTAAATTTAAAGAAATTATGTCTTTCTCTATTTTTGAACAGAGTATTTCTAAACTATCTATAATTAATATAAAAAATAAAAATGCTTTCAATCTTAATATTGCAAAAAATTTACAGTCTATATTATCAAATAATAAATTATGTATTTATTTATAATATCAAATTTTACTATGTAATATTTAATTCTTATTATGTATGATATATGAAAAAAAAAAAAAAATGCCTTCACTCGGGATCGAACCGAGGACCGTAAGATCTTCAGTCTTACGCTCTCCCAGCTGAGCTATAAAGGCTTAACAATTATTTTATGCTTTGTTCAAAAATATTTAGCTAAATTCTTATTTTTATATCTAAAAAAGAATTTCTTCTATCATTAAATTGTAATTTCTTACAATTATCATAATTACCATGACTAAGAGGCTTTGAAATATTAATTTACTCTCATTTAACTTTACTTGATATATCTTTTTATATAAAATTATTTTAATGTAAAACTATGTATTTGAAATTCTTTGTATTTATTTTTGTTTAGAATATTATTAAAAAAAAAAAATTAGTTTTTTTAATCAGAAAAATCATACAATTAATTGTTTTTAAAAACTTTCATATTTAGTAAAAAGAAAAAAAAGCTTTATGAGCCTGTCTCAATCTGTCATAATTTAACCAATAAAGAAAAAGTATAATATAAAATAATGGAACGAAGAAAAATAAGATAAATTATCTGTTGAAAACTTTAATAAACTTGATAAAATGTCTGATTTATTTTGCAATGATCAAGTTAGATTGAAGTATAATATTAATAAAATAATTTAGGATATGCAAGATTTTCTTTAAAAGGTGAATTTGTAATAATTAAAGCCTCCTTTTTTGCACAATACATTTGGTATTTGGAGAAAAACTAGCTTTGAAAAGCTAGATATGCTAGTAAGACTTTGTACTTTCAAGCAACAATAATCTTGGAAGAAAGTTTTCTACGAAAGAATAGATCAAGAATTGTTTTAATAATACATATTAAGACTGTAAGAACCTTATATGAATTAAATTCTCTATGAAAACTATTAAATACCTTAACAGCTAGAGCCCAACCTGCTTAAAAAGACACTTCAATTATGTAATTTTCAATAGAATTATTAAGAAAAGCAAAAGCAGCTATAACAAAAAAATATAATATAAAAATTTGTAAAATAGACTAAGAATTGTCAGATCTATCTCAAGTTATTCGTGAATGGTGCATTTAATTAGAAATCACATTCGATATTATTGATAGAGTCAATTTATATTAAATATGCAATACAAAACAATGGTAATTTATCATTTACCATCTACATAACTAAAACTATAATACAATTATAAACATACTAATAGCTATTACATTAGTGATAACATCAAAAAGGAATTTGATATCAACAAAATTCAAATAGATTCTTTAAATAAGAAGGGCAATAATCTTTAGGATTTTCTAATGAAAAAGGCTTTAGTATTTGGTGTGAGGAAGTTATAGGGGTTATTCAAATAAAAAGGATTGACTTGGGGTACAATACTCACTGTATTGTATTCTGTAGCTGCAGGCACTGCTAATCCTGTCATTGCTATATTAATTGGCAGTGTAATTAATTTTAATATTTTTTTAAAGTATCAATTAAACTTAAATGACTATTAAATAGATGGGTAATTCAGTAGTTGGAAATATTCTTTAGGTAGTTTCAGATTACCTTGAAAAAGATGATAAAAAATAGTTAATAAATAATCTTATAGTTGAGTTGAGTCCAATAGTTAAAAGTTTAAAATAATAAAACGAAATGTGTGAAGTAAATATTTTAAAGTGCTTTGAAGCGAACAACGAAAGTGATTATTAATTAGCTAAGGAAGGTATTTTTTTGATTGGTTATTTAATTAAATATTATATTCATTTTTAAATAGAGTTAAAGCATAGTATAGAAAAGTTAATGGAAAACGATATTGATGAGTATACATACTCAAAAGGAGTTTTACTATAAGAAAAGCATGTAGGAGAGTGGAATGTGATAGATTATGCAGAAGATTTAGAGGAGGAAATTTAAGGAGATTTCGCCTTAATTGGTCTACCCTCTTAAAGCAAGAAAAACAATTACTGAATGTTTTCCCTATTACTTACTTCTATTGCTTTATTGCTTAGAAGTGAATGAATTTAAAAATAAAATTTGCACAGATTTCAATAATTAATTTCATAAATTAAAAAAAAAAAAATTAATTTGATAAAGTTTTAAAATAACTACTTTATAAAAATACTAAAACTAACTTACTACTAATTATAAATTAAATGTAAACAAATGTATAATAAATATATAGGTATTCTTAAGTACTAACTATTTTCATTTTAAGAAATTATTAAAAAAAGCATTAAACCTTTCATTCACTTTTTTTTTCTTCCTATTATGCTTCTGTTTGTTTATTTTCTGCTTTTTATTCATTTTATTTAGTTTCAGCAACATCTATATGTTCTTCTTTGCATTAAGACTTCATAGGATAATCTCTTGCTCCAAAGATAGTTGTTCCAACCCTAACATTTGTTGATCCATAGAGAATCTAATTTTATAATTATTTAGTTTAAAATATACTGAAAAAGAGAAAATAATTTATTTTACTGCTTTTTCAAAATCTTATGACATTCCCATAGATAATTCTATTTCGTCTTTGTTCAGCTTAAACTTCTCACATATTTGTATTTTCAAATCATAAAGTTGCTAATATGAATAGATTGAATATTGTTTAGTTAATTTTAATTAACAAATTTTTTACAATAAAGGCATTCTCATCTCCTTCATATCCAATAGTCATCAAGCCTGAAAACCTATATGTTTAAATATTTTAGTATATCTCTAAGCTATTTTAATTACTCTAAATTTGGACATTGGGTCATTATAAACTCGACAAGAGCTGGAACATCTTCAGCACTTACTCCTGATTTAGCTTATTTAATAAAAAAAATTATATTCCTTGATTAAATTTTAGCCTTTTACTGTCTTCAGTGCTTGTTTTGACTTGAATTAAAACTTTCAGCTTTTTAGATAGCTTCTAGCATTCTTTATTTACTTTAGTTGCCAACCTAATAAGAGTTATAAAAAATTATTAATTTAGAATTATTAAACGTTTGCCCTACTTTATTGAATCAATAGTTTCAAGCATGTAAAGATTAGGAACAAGGACTTATTTAATTTTATTTGATTATAGATGTCCAATATAATGCCATTTTATGTCTTATGGAAGCTATTTTTATTAATCAAGTTTTTATCAATTTATTTAATTTAAATGCAAATTTTACTATAGGTGATTTAGTGACAATTTCATCAACATAATTTTCACCAAAATGTCTTAAACCAGCATCATAAGCTTATTGCAATAACTCAATAGGCTTTGTCTTAGAAGCACCTACTAATGTACACCTATTTGTTTTAGTGCTATTTTTAATAGCGGAATTAACTTTTTCCATAACTTATTTTAAAGATTTGGCAATTGCAGTCTCCATTTTTGTTTATATGAAAAATATAAAAAATATCTAAGTTTATTATTGTTAAATTTGATTTATTTTTGATAAAAAATTTGCAAACATAAAAAGTAAAATTGATATTTCTGGAACTCTTCTAATTTTCTGGCATTATTCAGCAAACACAAAGAACTAAGTAAAATTGCATCAACTATAAATTAAATTGTAATATTTGACTATTAGAAAGAACAAATAGTGAATATCTTAAAAATGTATTTTCATATTATTCTCTAAAGTTTCTTTATGGATTACAATATGCTTGTTACATAAACTAAAAATTTTAATATGGTATCATAAAGAGCATTAAATTAAATCTTGACAATTGTTTATTTAGCAAATAATAAAAATAAGAACTCTTTAAAAATTAATTATTGATAGGATAAATTTTAGATAGCAATAAAATAACCAAATTATTTATTCAAGATCCATCATATAATTTCTTCAAATTTGCTAGAAACTGCAAAGAGCATTTGAAGTTTAATGGGGAGTATTTCTTGCAAGATATTATCTGTTTCTTGCTCTAATTAGATATTGATACTCTCTTAGTCTATTAATCTATAGCTTAGCCAAATAACTATTTTAAAAATATAAAATTTAAAAATTTGATTCGTTAAATTAAAATTACTTTTTGCATTTTTTTCATTATAATTATTTAATTGTTCTGTTAAATTATCGATAATAGATTTAATATGAGGTTTATATTGATCGCATTTTAAAAACCTGTATTTAATTAATTTAAAACGATAGTTCCAGTTTTAGCATAGATCATCAATAGTTCTAATATCATCATTTTAGTTTTGAACTTAGGAAAATTCTAAGCACTTTTATTATGAGAACAAGTCTTTTTCTATGCATATATCAACAAATTTGCTTAAAGTTAGTGCTTTTTCTCCAGTTTTTGGGTTAATAATATCAGCATCTTCAGAAAATATTTATTAGACAATCTATTTATCATATATCTTTTTCTCAACATACTTATACATTAAATCAAATTCATAGAATTCAATTGTATCATTTTTGTCAAGCTTTTATAATAAAATTATTTTTAAAAATTATGAATTTCTTTAGTTAATTAGTTAATTAATTACATCGCAAGCATAAAATATTTCAGAAACATGCTTTTTACATTCAGCTTTTGTTTTCTCATAAAATGAAATCGAAATATTCATAAATGCCTCAAACCTAACACCATTTTCAGCTTAAAAAAAATAAAAGATATTTTAGAAAAAATAAATTTAATTTACCTTTAGAACTGCTATTTAAATTTTGATTTTATTAGGTCTGTTTAATATTTAAAATCAAATCTGAATAATTTTTTTATCCTATAATATTATTAATCAAAAATAAATGTATAAAAAATATTATGAAATAAAATAAAATTGATTTAATATTAATCTAGTTATTAGAAATTTATTCATTTTAATATTCTCTATTTCAAATATAATTTTTCTTTTTAATAATTTCGATTGTTTTATATTTTATTTTTATAAAAACATTAAAAAAAAATAAACTAATATTTTATTTAAAATAAATTATCTGATTTTACTCTTTTACTTTTTTATCAAAACTTAATCATAAGTTTTATTAGCAAAAACAATAAAAAAGTAATAATTTATTTATTACAGAAAATTTTAATATTTTAAAATATAAAATTATAAAGTTTTTAAATATTCTTATATGAAAATTAAATGTAATAATAGATAGTATTTATTTACCTAACTTTTCTTTAAAGAAATCATCAATGAATGGATAAATTTTATCGTAGGTAATCAAGGTATCTTCTTATACGTTGCAGATTTAACTGATTTATAATTCATTGAAGTACTATAAAGCTTTGATATAAATTTAATAGTTTGTGTCATCATAATGATCAGATACTCCACAATAGAGAGCGGAAGATTTTAGTCTTGGAGTTTAATTTCGATAATAGTATAAACTTTTAAAAATTTATTTGAGTTTATTTTCGGCTACAGTTTTGAGGCCATATTTTTGAAGAATAATATCATAGCATTAGGTGTATAATGGAATTCTAAAAGAATTCTCGTTTTTTACCAGCTCTTAATAAACACTGCTCAAGAATTTAATAATTGTATTCATTGGTAGTTCTGGCTTTTTAATCTTTTCTCTCTACTGATAAATTTAGTTTACAAGTTTGAATGATTATTCCTGGTTTGGACTAAAAAATCTTTTTTGTAAGGTTTTCGAATTAAGCACTATTTGTTTTTATAAAAAAAATTAGATAAAAAAAAGCAAATTTAATTTAAAATTTTAATTACTTGATTAGTCAAGTGCTGAAATTTATTTTAATTCTTATTAAATTTAACTTGATAGTATTGAGCCTTTGGATTACCTAATACTCATTTTCATGCTTTATTAGATTGCCTTTTTTCTAATATCTTCTGACATTCTTGGTTTGTTAATCACATTAGAGAAACTCATTTGTGTATTTTTATTATTCGAAAGAATAGAATCTTTAGCAGTTTACTTAATTTTTGTGTTATCTATTTTAAAACCAATAAGCTAATTTAATATGTCTTTAATAGATTTTCCAGATTCCTTTAATATTAATAGAAGATAAATAGAAAGATATTTAGAATTATTCATTTTCTTTATTAAGTTAAATTACTTTTTAGAATTCAGAAGATATAAACAAACTTTGTTTTCTATCATGGTCTTAATTTTACTTTTATTATTGCTTTTGCACAACCTTCATCAAATACTTACTTAATCTCCTTTATCCATCATGATCCTCACTATAATCGTCTTCATCATCCTCATCTGAACTATCATCAGTTTCACCATCTGAACTACTTTCTTCATGCTTTTTGTTTTTTTTACTTTATTTTTTATTTTAATCATCTTGTTATTGATTTTCCAAATTATTTTCATCTCCTACTAACTATTTGGCTTTAATTCTATCTTCACCTTCTTAGTCATCTTCGGTAGGACTTTAATTGTCTTCTTGGTTTTCTTTTTGATTATCTTCTTGCTCGTTTGTTTAATTTTTTTTAATTATTTACTTAACCATTCCCTTAAAAAAGCTCTTTATGCTTTTTTATTCATTCCTCACTTTTTCTTTTGCTGAAACAAGCTCATCTTATAATTGGCAAATCATGGTATTTTTCTATAAATAATTTAATTAACTATGAAATACACTCTAAAAAATATTTTACTTTTTCATATTTCAGTTTAACATTTTTATAATTTGATTTCATATTTTCTATTTCAACCTAACTCTCTTTAAATTTTAATTCTAACTCAAATTTTTCATTTTAAAGTTTTATATTATCGTTAGCAATATCGTTGAGAGTTTAAGACATTTTTATATATGCATCTAATTATTTTAAAGCATTTTTAAGAGCATCAATAGCTTCCATTTTTGATTCAAACGACATTTCTCCTCCTGTCTTTAAAAGTTCTAACGCCTTTTCGTATTCAGTTGACAGACTAGAATTATCTCCATCCTTTACTTAATCTAATTTTAAATTTTAATATTAAAAATCTCACTAAATTACAATTAATACCAAATTTTGTCAATTGATGGATTAGAACGTTTATTTGCTCACATTCAGATAATCTAATGTCTTCAGTTTATACTTCTTATTCCCTAAGTTGATACTGTTAATCATCATCATCGTCTAATGTAACAAGCTCTTTTTAATTTAATTTTTAATTCAAATATTTTATTGTTAAAGACTAACTAGTTACATTTCAACTTTTCTCTTTTTTCTTCATTGGCTTCTTGCTCTATCAAAAAGTCCAGCTCTTCTTAGGATGTTTTATTCATCTAATTTTTTAATTCATCTGGAATCAAATCCTAATCTTCCTTTTCCGAATGATTATCTTCTTCAGCATTGAAGATCAAGTTTCCTATTAAATTTTTTATTTTTAAAATTAAGTAAGTAAGTAGTAATATTAAATTATTGTTTACTTCTGTTTAGCAAATGGGAAACTACAGAGATTTTAGAATTTTTGAATTCTTCCTCATGTTCACTCCTAATTTTGTTCAAGTATTGAGGAGTTTAAGACATTTCTTCCTATTCATCTTCTACAGGCTAGTCTTCTGATAACTGAGATCTATTCATTTCATCTTAGCTGCTATCTTCATCTCTTTCTCTCTATGATGACCTTGGAGATTGCAGACCAAATCTACTGGTTTTTGACGAGGTTCTAATTCTGCTTGAAGCTTTTTTTTCTTATTTTTTATGTTCTGAATTAATCAATTTTAGTTTTAATTTTTCTTAAATAACAGCTTCAAGCTAATTTCTAAGATCTTCTTCCACATTTTTATGTTTTTTTATTTCCAAATCTGCATTTAGAAGTTTCTTCTTAAAGTAGCTTGTTGCCTCAGTTAATATCTATATTTCTTTTTATTATTCATCAAGCTTAGCCCTATCTTTTTTTCTTTCCTATTCTATAAGACTGATTTATTAGCCATACGCTTTATGTAATCTAGTAGTATCATCTAAGAATTCCTTTTTTTAATAAATTACTTTATTAACATAAAAATTTAATTTAATTATTTACTTATTCCAGTTAGCTATGATATTATTAGTTAGCAGTCTGTCCTTTGAGTATTAAATCTGTGTAAGCTATCCACACCTTTTCAAATAATGTTCCCCTTTCTGAGCAAGAAATTTTAACTTATCTTATCAGCTCTTTTAGACAAGCAGTATAAATAACTTGATAGCCATCTAAAAGTTTTTATTTAGGTAAGTCTTTTTGTTCGGAGAGATTTTGCAGCATATCACTTAACCAAATCTCAAGATCTAAAACCTTAAATATAATAAAAAGCTCAATCATATATTTACAATAATAAAGCATTATTAATTACATCTTTCCTCGAAATAGGTAAGTTAGAAATTTAGAATGGAACCTTTTACTAAGATGATGAGCCCATCTGAGTAGTAGTTGTATCAGCTCCTTCTGTAAGAATACGCTAATTAGATCCTGAAGTCTAATACTTTTAAGATCTGTTTGTTTTTGTTTCATTTAAATTTGAGAACGAGTTCTAAAAAATAGAATTTTCTTCTGTTTTTGTAGCTTTTGATGAATTGTTGAATTAGCTATTACCGATATTGTATGCTCTGTTTGATGCTAAAGAAATGTTATTTAATATTTCTTTATGATTTTAAATATATTAGTTCTCATTTTCTTGATCTTTTTCCTTATAAAATTTGTCAATTTAAATCTTTTTTTCTATATTTTCTATGTCTGAATCATACTTCGCGTTTTCATGAGATATTTCATAAACTAAGACAAACAAAAAGAGAGTTAATAATTAAACTAATTTGTAAAATGTTTAGTTTACATTGCAGGTATATGTTGTTTTTCTTCTTCTTAGTATTATTCTAAGTTGATTAATAAATATGTTTATTTAATGAGTTTAGGAATCACTTTTAAAATAAATACCATAATTTGAAGCTACCCATCGAAATGGATGATGCTATTAGATGCTTCCTTTAAATCCATATCAACCTTAGGACTTTTTTGTATGTAAGAAATATCATTTAAATTAAGTAAGGTGCGATCTTTTATTTATTTTTTATCTTCTTGAATCATGTCCATTATTTTAATGTTATGATTCTTTGCTTAAAGATTTTAAAGAGAGTAATCATCTTTTATATTTTTAGGATTTTTTTAAAATAATGATTTTAAAAAGATAAGATTACTTCTCAAGGTCTTAGATTCTAATAAGTTAACTCCATTAATTCCTTTTAAAATAGATTCGTTGTTAATCAATTAAGTACTCATCGATATTTGTTTTTTTCTATTTGTATCTTGATAAAATAATATTACAAGTAAGTAAGTAAGTAAAATTTGAGTTTTCATTTAAAAATAATAATTACTTGTTTAGATTTTTTATAGAAAACACTTCGGGATGCTGTGCTGATCACTTGATGATTAGTTATGTAGCTGCTTTGAAATATTTGAAATATTTAGTGCTGGTAGATTTATAGATTTATCTTTAGAGAGCTTTGCATCTTAAAAATACTCATTATTCTTACCGATTGCTTATGAATAACTCTCCTGCTTACTAATATTCTAAGACAAACTTTTGTGTAATTTTTCTACTTGGTGCTAATTTATTATTGGTTTTTATGCTTGATTGATTTCTATATCTGAATTAGAAGTTTCAACATCTTTAAAGTTAAAAAGGACTTTATATTTATCAACCTTTTTTTAAACTTTTTGGTTTGCCTAGTTTTGCAAAAATAAATAACATTAATTATTCATGCGTTTTATTTATTATTTTAGTTGAAATATTTTACTTTCATTGTCTTTTTTTTGTCTCTGCTACCTTTAATATTATTTAAAAAGCTTGTATTTTTTAATTATATTGAGTTAGCAGTTTTTTGTAAATCAAATTAATGTTTTTTTTTTATTACTTTAATTTTTTTATTCTACTAAATTTACAAAAATGCAAACAACAGTATTTCAATTTGAATATATCATTATTATTTTAACTATTTATTGTTGAAAATAATAAAATAAACATTTTTTATTCAAAAATCATGCTGATATTTACATTATTCATTATTCTTAAAAATGTTATGTTAAAAAAATCAGCAATTAGAAAATTTAAATACAATTTAACTATCTACTAACTTCGAATAGCTATTAAATATATAAATAAATAATATTATGGATTACATAAATTGATGCAGATTTAAAATCTAAAATAAAAACTTTTTGAAATGTTTTATGTAACAAATAAATTAGAGGTAAAATTTGTAATAAATGTATAGTATTAAATTATTTAGAAAAGCAATATTTTTTATTTATTATATTAATTGAGAGGATAAGATTTGTTATAGATTTTTTTATTTATTTATCGAATAAAGGCCATTCCTTTTTAAAGATTATTCAAATTTATTTATATTCGAGCTCTGTTATATGCTAAAATACCTTCTTAGTGTAGTCATTTATTAAAGATTGGAATTCCTACTGATCTTATGGATCGATTTAATTAGTATACTTTTCAATAGGTTAAATGATAAATTATATAAAGTAAGATGAGAGAATTTAATTATTTATAACATAATTGAGAAACTCTTGCGAGTTAGTAAATTTTGTCATCATTTTTTATATTATTCTTTAACATTACTAAAATTTATTTTGTTCTTAGCCTAGTTTGACTTGCAAATATTTTTGGAATTCACCAATGAATTCATTTAGTGTTATGTTTTTAAAGAATATTAGTCTTTAAGCTTCTATTTATTGTTCAATTGTTTTTAAATAGGAATCATTTTTACTAAATAATTCCTTAAGTAGAATTTTATGTAGTTTTTTTTACAATCGATTTATTTCTTATTTAATTAAATTTAGCTTCTTTCCGTGTTTCTTTTCATTATTTTTTTATTATATTGGACTTTAATCATCTTATTCTTCAACTTATATAACTTCATTCTTTGCCCTTTCTTAAGCATATATTTATTGATCTTACTGATACTATAAGACATCATCTTTAAAAGGTTTAGGTTACTTATTGACTTCTGTTCTATTTTCATTTATTAATGTTGTTTGGCTAGTATCATCTTAACCTTCAGTCTAATTTTAATTGTTTTAACAAAATGTAATGCTATTTTATAGTTCGAGTTGGGGTTTTGGAATATTTATTTTCAATGCAAATTAACTATGAGATTTTTATTAATTAGAGTTAAGTGGAGAAAAATTAGTTTGAGCTGTAGGTAATTTTGAATCTTCAATTTATGAATTTTATTCATTATTAATTTATTTTTAGGCTTTTTATTTTTAAAGTAGGTTTTTTGTTTAATATTAATTTTCTGATGGAAGATTTTTTAATTTCATTTTTATATCAGGTTAGTCATTTGTTTTATTACTGATTATAGCTTTATTTTATAGCGAGAGAGATTGCTAATCATTTATTGTGGCTTTTTTACCATGAGGTTTGTTTTTTAAAAACTTAGATAAAATCCTCTGGTTAGTATTGCATCGAACTTATTATTTTAATTTTATTTAAGAATTTTCAGGTAAGCAATATTAATCTTAGCAGCTTTCTATTTTGACAGACTCTTCGTTTTTGATTTAAGGTTAATTAGATAAATTAATTTTTAATAACTCATCTTAATTTTCTGACTTTACTTCCATAGTTTCTTTTAAATTTATTTTCTATTCTAAAGTATTATTCAAGTTTTAATTTTTATTAAAATTTGTAATTTTGTTTTCTTCAGAATGAATAAATTCCTTTATTATTTCAGACGATTCTGGTTTTAGCTATGAAGTAACATTTTAGAATTCTGGTTTAAAAATTTAATTTTAAGCTGTGACAGATTGTTATGGACAAAATTAATTCATCTAGTTATAATAATTATATTTAGGGAATGAATAGTAAGAGGGATGATTATAGTAATTGGTTTGGTATTAAGTTGGAGTAGTGCATATATAGCTACTATTATATATACTTGGAGTAGAAGTAGTGATTATTACAGGGTAGATATTTTATTAAACATTTTTTGTAATTTATGAGGTGTTTGCAGATAAGCTGTTTTAGTAGTAGCTTGGATAAATAATCATGGGTACAGTACTTTGTTAAATAGACATTGGTTGCTTATAATCGTTTATTTTTAAAGGGGAAACTATGTTATTCTACTAGGAGGCTTACATTGGATTAGCAAATGGTATTTGATAAGATTTATTACTTGAATTTATTTCTGTTTATTAAAGCACACTCGTTTAATTATTATTTAAATGGAATGTCTTATGTAGTTTTTAATAAGAATTTTGCTCTGGTTATTACTCTTAGCTATTCATTTTTTGTTTTTAGGATTCGGCTAAAGAAGAAAAATTATTTATTGAAGAGGCAAGGCTCAGTTTGCTTAATACTTGATCTTAAATTTAAATATTTATAATAATTATTATTTTTCTTCCCAGAATCTCTAAATAAATTTACAGATAATTAATATGTTTGTCAGAAATTTTATATAAATTAATTATTAAGAGATATTTTCATACAAAGGATTTCTTTTATAACTAAATATGTTAAGTATGCGCTATTATTTTTCTTTCTCAGTTAATAGTAATTCATGAATAGTTAATTTAACTATAGAATTCATAATAAAAAATTAAATTATTCTAAGCATATTTATTCTTTAATACAATAAAATGTTGAACTGTAATAAGTATTTAATTGCAAATAATAGAGAAGCTTAACAAAATTCTTGTTTAACTTAGCCCTTTTTACTTCAATTCACTAATATTGTTTTCTTCGATTGGTATTTAATAAAAAATGTATAAATATTATTGAAAACGTACTTTGATAAGGAAACACGTAGTGTGATTTGCTTTATTAAATTGCTTTTTTTCTTCTATTTTATTTCAAATTTATCTATAATTGACAATAAAATCACAAAACTGGTTGAAAAAATATATTAAATAGAGTTATGCACTGCTGAATAATCACAAAAAAAAGAAATAGTCAACGCATATACATATTTTTTGATTATATCCAAATTCTATTGAATCAACACATTAAGAACTTTATTTATTAAATAATTAAATTAATACAAATACATAAAATATCCGTTTTTTTTTTTAAATATTTATGAATGCCTTATTTTTAACATTAAAACTGACCTATTTTTTATTAGCATCTAATTTTATATAAATCAAAGTATTAATTTAATTTATTATTTCAGACACAAATATAAAAATAAAAACGTTTTTAGTAAATATGATATAACTTCAATTAACTTGATATAATTATCTTAAATTATTTAATTTGAAGTAAAATATTTTTTTGAGAGTTTTTTTTAAATATTTTTTGTAATTCATACAATAAATTTTATAATAATAAATTAGTAAACTATTAAGTGATTTTATAGAATCGAAAACAAAATTGTTAATATAATTAATAAGAAAAACGAAATTATACCGTTTTGTTCTAACATTCACACATCAAATCAAAAAAAACTAAATATCTTTAATATCTAAATTAAAAAAAACAGCTTATAATAATTAATAGGAAATTTTAATGGATAAGTTATACAAAAATCACATTTTTTGGTAAATATATAGCAATCAAAAACGTCAATATCTAGTAAAAACTTAATACAGAAATCTATTTAAACTTACATAAAGCATAAATGGATATGACAAAATATTAGGAACCTTTCTCCAAAAAGAAATATCTTAAAAGTGCAAAGGAAAGTTGAACGAATAAAATTTAGAAAAAATTAGAAAATTCTTAGGAGCAAACAGTAAGGTTGAAAATATCTTGAAACAAATTCTTTTAGATTTTGAGACACGAACTAATACTCCATCTCAAAAAACGCTTGAGGCGATTCGAAATGCATATTTACAATCAGGTGTGCCTAAATTTGAAGCTGTTAAAATCACCTTGAAGGAAACTAGCCACTCACCCATTACTATAAGAGAATCAATAAAAGAAAATTTAACTTACAATATTCCGATCCCTCAAGATATGAAAAAATAACTGCTGATTAATTCTACTAAATATTATCATCTTTATGACGCTTTGTTTTAACCTAGTTATTCTGATTTTATAGAACCTAGCAAATAGCTTCTTTATGAAGAAGATTGTTGAATTAAAAACATAATACACAACTTTAGATTGAGCAAATTTAATCTAAAATTTAGATAAGTTATAGATGATTTACAAAAATTTTAACCAAATTATTTTTGAATATCTTTTGATGCTTTTTATTAATTACTAAAATTAATTTTATAAAACTTCAACATTTATTGTATTCAAAAAATCAAAAAGAAAACTTTTCTATTAAAAAATTACTTTTTATACTATTTGAAAATATAAAAGAATTATTAATTCAAGCATAAAATATTATTATTTAGTCATGATAATTTTATTATAGAAATATTCTTAAATATTTTTATGAGTTTTACTGAAATAGTGAGTTAATAATTAATTATTTTTTATTTCTTAGCTTAAGTGTTTTATGTATGTAGATTATTTTAAATCTTATAAATGATAGTAATTATTAATTATGACAAACCCAATTATGAATTAAAACATTTAATGATCATATTTTTAGGATTAATTATCTCCTCAAGATATTTGTTTGATTGACAATTTCTATCCTTTTTTTAATTCTAAAATGTATAATTAATAAAATTTTAATAAAAAAATACTCTTTAATATTTTTTATGATTTTATCTAAATAAAATCACTTTTAATTTTATTTGTTTGATTAAAATTATTTTTTTATGCTAGCATAAGAATACAATTTTTTGAACTAAA
The DNA here is from genome assembly GCA_000231845.2 of Tetrahymena malaccensis 436. Classification (NCBI taxonomy): domain Eukaryota; phylum Ciliophora; class Oligohymenophorea; order Hymenostomatida; family Tetrahymenidae; genus Tetrahymena; species Tetrahymena malaccensis. Next base: position 956,104 of record JH719957.1, read on the forward strand.
CTTTATCTAATTAAATGGAGTAATAATAATAATTTATAACCTTGCTTTATAGAGCAAAATAATGATTAGATTTTATTTATTATTTACTGAAAAAAAAAAAAAAAACAATTAAATAAGTGTTAAATAATTTATATTTTTGATAAATTTCTTATCTTTTAAAATGAATCCACAAGATATATATCAAAGAAATCTAGAGATGCATCTACTTGCCACTCAATAGATGCCTATCGCATCAGATATGAAGCCTTAATCGGATTCAGTAAATAGATTAGGTAATAATATTTACTAAATATACTAAAAACTTTTTAATATAAGCTTCTTACATACTTAACATAAAGCAATTAACATCTTATGAACATTTTTATTTTTAATAAATAGCTTATCCGGTTCCATAACAGTATACAGTAAAAATTAAATTATAATATTACTCTAGTTATTGAGTATAAAAAATTAATGAGACGATTAAAAGCATATCAAACTTAAGTAGTTAACTCAATATGGCAAAAATATTAATTAGAATTAAAATTTTATATTTTCATAATAGAAAAAAAAAAAATGCAAATTTATAAATATGTTTAAAATTCTAATTTACTAATTATCTAAGTAACTTTAAATTTAATAAAATAATAGGATTTCAATGATGCAAATTTTAACCCAAAGGTAAATTCAAATAATTGAATGATTTAGCATTGATAGATTTAATTCCAATAAATAACTTAATTATTACTAAAATAAAAGATAAATGAGAAATCAGTAAGCTTGAATAGAGGTTATGATGATTTGATAGCCTGGAAGCAAAAAGTAGAAGCAAAAAATGTACTTTTAAAATAGTACAAAGACTAAGAAGAACAAAAAGAATGCACTGAATAATATGTCTACACTAATACTAACTCAAATAAGATTTTAGGAGATACAAGAAGCCAATAAAAAGTAATATTATATAAATAAAAATTTCTTGTTGCTACAATATTGTTAACATAAATTGAAAGGTAGAGGATATCTTAATTATGAAAGGAGAAGAAAAAAAATAAAAAATAATGCAAAAAGAATAGGAATTGTATGGTTAGTTAGGAAAACCTCAAATAAATTAATACCAGTAAAATGACTATACTTAAAAAAATGTTTACACTAGGTAATACCATTAATTCGTTTGAAAAATAAAATATTTATAAGTTATCTTTATAAAATTAGGTTATATGATAAGGCCGTAGTTAGCTAATAAAAATAGTAAGAAGAAAAGAAAAAATAACAATTAAAAGAAGAAAAAAAGAAGGCTTTATTAGCTAGTGAACAAGAAAAGAAAAAGGAAGCATAGCAAGGAAACTTTAATTGGAACTTAGCATTCAAGCAACCTTAAAATCTCTTCTAAAAGCCTAAAAATGTTTTGGAAAAAGCAGAGGAGCAATAAAAATTAATGGAAATCATGAAGTAAAACTTTGAATTTGCAAGGTAAAGTTTGTCTTAAAAAAAATCGATTGTAGAAATTTAAGAGAATGGGAATGTTTCTTAAGGATAGGTATAATAACCATTCAATTAGCTTGCTTAATCTATACAATAGTTTGAATAAAATTAAAATCAATTAAATGAGTATGGAACTTCTTCCAAAAAAAACCAAGAAGAACAGTAAAACTTTTAATTTATTTTTCAATCATGTTGAAAATTTTATTAATAAACAAATATTTTATCTTCAAAAAAGATTAGTTATTTCTAATTTCATCAATTATGAAGAGGAAGTGAGAAAGGAGGTATAAAATAATTAGACCTCTGGAATTTAGGAGAATGCATAGAATGCTGAATAGCACAACTAAGATGAAGATATTAAGAAAGATAAAAGGATTATATTCTTAACTCCAGGAACAAGCAAGCCAATTGAAGCAACTTAATTAAAATAATAGCAAACTATTGGAGTTAATGTCATGAATCCTAAGTTTACATTACTTACTTCTCCTAGTGAATAAGCTTCCAATAATTAAAGAAATAATCAATTCCGCTAAAAATCATAATAAAACCTTAAAAGTAAAGAAATTGAAGAAAACTCAAAACGTACTTCTCAATTACAGAAGCAAAATTTGAATAAATCTAATAGCGTTGCCACTTACTCAAATTAAAACGAAATGAAAAAAATTAATGAAGAACTAATTGAGAGAAAAGCAAGCCCATAATTTAAATAATTCTTTAAACCTGTAGCATGGAGTCACGAAGCAGCATTACAGCTTGCACAAAAAAATGGCTCTCTAGAGGAAATTCCACAAGAACCTATAGTTGGCTCTAATTAAGCAATAAGAGGTACTCAGGCACCACTAGCCTTTAATTCTAAAGAAAGTTTTGGTAATATTGAATAAAACCATTTATAATCTTACATTCCTAGCCCATAACAATAGTCACTCTAAAATATTGCTAAGCAAGTTTAGTTTTCATAATCATAAATTGCTTTATAAAATTAAGCATAGAGATTAACAGAATAAAATATTGAAAGATAGCATTCAGCTCACGATTCATTACAGAACTAGCAAAATCTTCTTTATTCTAGGGCTTTGAGTAAATAATTAGAAAATAGTATCAGCAATTCTAACCCTCAAGCTAATCCAAAGTACGTTTATGTTAATTTTAATGATCCAAATTTGCATTAGTAGATTTAAGAGGAAACTGATCCTTATAAGAAAAAGTTATTATAGCAACAATTAAAAGCTAAGCAAATGACTTAAAAAGATATAGAAGAATAATAAAGAAAATTAAAGCAATGGCAAACTAAAAAAGATAGTAAGATTGAGAGTAAAAGAGTTGAAAAACAATCTAACGAAGTTAAAGAATGCACATTCAAACCTGATCTTAAACCATTATCAGAATCAGCAAAAAAGGCTATGCTCTTAACAAACAACGTTGAGTAATCTTTAAAATATAACACTCTCTCTCCATCTAAAACAAAGTTTGAGTCTTATGCTGATGCAAGAAAATATTAGCAGGAATTGAAAAAAACATTTTCTAAAGTTAATGAAAGCAAGTAATAATAGTATTTCAGTAACTAATCCACATCAAATTATTAACAGTAAAATAACCAATATCAAATGTAGTAGTAAATTGCAGAGCACCTGAACTAGTAATAATAAAGCATATAATCACATGAATTAGAAAAAGAATACAATTCAGATAATTTAATCGAATTTAACATGATTAACTAAGACACCTAGTCTTCTAATTGAACCAATATTCTATTTTTATATTTAAATATTAATTTAACTGTAAAATAAATAAATCCAAGTTAGTATATGATACTCAAGCAATTTTTATCTCGCTAGAGTTATGCATAAATAAATATCTTTAGTTGTTTGTTTTAATTTATCAAATTTATCTACAAATTATTTTATGTTTTTATTATTTTTAACTTTTTTTTTAAGTTTTATAAAATTACCAAATTTTGTTTAAAATTAATTTTTAAAGGAATAACGAAGTTATTTTGAATCTAACTGTAAATCCTCTTAAATTAAAATTATTTTTGTTAGTAAAAATATAAAAAATAACTTAATTTAGAAAATACAAATGATTAACAAATAAGCTCAAAAATATTAGGAGCATGTTTTTAAGAATTTATATTTACTAATTTAATTAAGATCAACAATAATGCTTCAATAAAATAATATTAAACAAAATTCAGTTTGTTAACATATTAGTTATATATAAATTTTATTTATTTGAAATAAATTAAAATAACAACTACCTACTATTTGAAATTTTAACTAACTAACTTTTGAAAACTAGTTATATTGTTGAAATTTTTAAGCAAATTTTTAATTGACAGTACTTTTAAATATTAATTAATTATAATTTGTGTGCTATTATCAACTTAAAAGCTAATAATTAACTACTCTAAGTATTAAATAACAATATACTAAGTAACAAATTCTTTATTTTGCAAAGTAAGTACTATAATAAAAATTAGATTTTTAATAAAGCTAGTAGAATTATAAAGCTCTAAGCAGCTAAAAAGTTTAAAGGTCCAATAAAATTTTATAAAAAAGACTAGTAGATCTACTTATTACTCTGTTTAGGCGTTTAGTTTTATCCAAATTTTGAAAAATGAATTTTAAGCAGCAAAGTGAAGGTGATGATGGCTTCAATTTAGATGGAGAATCATTTTTTGTTAAGCTAATGAGAGACTTTAAAAAAACTATATTTAATTATGCATATCATTTACTTAACGGCGAAAGAGTAGGGTTCTTTTAAAGAATTATCCTATTGATCATTGAGACGTTTTAGATATTAAATTTTTAATTTTGCTATGAACTTTCTTCCCTTTGGAAAAATAAAAGCATTGTGAATGGAATAAGACTAGTGTTAAAAATTACATCATTATATTAATATTTTGATGGAAATTCAACAAGTTTATATTCAACATATAAGGGATTGTTTTTTGCGCTTTCTTCAATATTTCTTTTTTTATGCCTCATTTTTCTTTATGTGATTATCAGCTTGAAAAGGAAGAATACACATATTTCTTTTTTAATTAATATTTTACGCTTTAGCACAGAATTGCTTGTAACAGTGCTTTTTTTACCTTTGATATAACTATTCCTAAGTCCATTAAATTGCTAAAATGGAACTATTGACTCAAATTAAGTATATGTTATGGTTAACTTCCCAACAGTACAATGCTTCGGCAGCGATCAAATAGCTCTCGTATTTTTAGGTAATTTATCTTTGACAAGCCCATTATTTTCAAATACTCAAAAGGCAAATAGGAATTTGAAATAACATATGTTGATAAAATCAGAATCTTTGAATTTAATTTGTTAAGAAATATAAAATATTTTAATGCAAAAATTCGCTTGAGTGAGTTTATTCATCTAAAGTTATATTTAAAAATATGAAAATAGATATTTTTAAGTAGAATTTTAATATTAATGCATTAACTTTATTCATAAAAAAAGAGTTTAAATTTTGTTTCCATAAAATTTAAATTAGTTTTTAAACAATTTATTTATTTATAAGGTATTATATGCAGTATTTTGCTAAGTGTGTATGTAGGACTAATGACACTACTGTTTTTTGGGTGTAGGATTAATGCTTAAGATTGCTATACTAAAAATTCAGGAAGAGGAGAATTTTGCTTCTTTATCCTTAAGCTAATATTAGCTTTATTTTATAATTTTCTAATGAATAAAGGATATGATATTGTGTTTATAGTTATAATGCTTATAGGATCATTTATACTATTTGATCACTACTAGTTTAACTTAACGTATCATGATTTCTATGTATCTAAGCTAATAACGGCTTAGCATGCTATAAATCTTTGGACCACACTTATGCTTATTTTAGCTAAAATTACTGTAGATTATGAGTTTGATGGAGCCTCTATAATATGGATTATAGGTATTCCTTTTGTATATATAATTGTTCTTATGAGGACTGAATAAAGGTAAAAAATAATTTATTTATTCACATTTTATGTTAAAAATACTTTAATGAATTATTAGGTATGATATCTTACTGATTAATACTAATTAGTATGATATATTATCTGACCCCTTAAAATAGCTACCGTATATAACTAAACTTTTAGGTAGGTACACTAAAGATAAGCATATATAAATTATGCTGGATGGATTTTTAGACCATCATAGGAATACTTGTATACAAGAAGATTGCCCATCAAAAAGAAGACTAGCTAAAACCACGAAATTCTCTAAAGCTTTAAGAAATGAAAAAGTTAGTGAGTAGCTTATTATGATTTACACAGTTATCTAAAGTATGTATTATTTTGCATTGCAAAAATTTCCAAATAACACAAAAATTCGCATTCTCTATGCATTATATCTTGTTGATGTGATGAGATCTTCCTAATAAGCACTACAAGAACTCTTGAATACAGAAAGTGAAAGGCCAGTTTTTGATGAGGAATTTATAATTTTCAGGTATAAATAAGTTATAGAAAATGACCTAATGGAAAATAGTACAACTCTTGATGGTTAAAAGGATTAACAAGGTTCAAGTGATGTTGTTAATGAGCTATCTGTTTAAAACCATGAAAGGTAAATAAATTTATTTGAATAAAAATAATTGATTTTTGATAGATTTATGCATATTTTCAATTTTTATAAACTCTTCACTAACTAAAATACTTGAGTTAAAATCTCAACAAATCATATTATTTAATAGACTCTGTAGGGTTAACATTGAGAAGAGTACAGCACTTCATATTGAATTTTGGTCTTAGCTTAGCGAGGATAATCCCGATTTAGGTAAATTAAGTGAATTAGGCTTCAAAATTACAATAGCAAATCAAAATGCAGAAGATTAGTGGAACAGATTAGATAGAATAAATACTTACATCCCATCTTTAATGAGAATTTATGCTAAATTCTTATCTGATATTATTCATGATAAAGATGGAGCTTTTAATATATTAAAAAAGCTCGTAGATATCAACTTTAAAAACTAAAACTCAAATAAAATAAGCAATTTTTTAGACTTATCAACTGGTAAATATAAATTATATGTTTGTATTATAAGCTAAATAATTTTATTTTATTCAGATTCTAGGCCATCAATTGTTATAAGTGCAGAAGATGATTCGTTTGGATTAGTAGCTAATATTAATTTAGCAGCTGCATCTTTAAGTGGTTATAATAAAATGGAAATTTTGAATAGAAATGTAAGTGCTCTCATGCCATAAATGTATGCTAGATATCATGATCAATTTTTAGAGAGCTATTTAGCAACTTTAGAACCAAGAATATTGAATGTTGAAAGAATTTTATCAATGAAAAGTAAGTAAGGTTATATTTCACCTTTGATCGTTTTAGTTAGACATGTACCTTCTCTGATTCATGGGCTTCAATTTGTATCAACTTTTAGAATTAACAAAAATTTAAAAGAAGTTTGTTAACTGATTGTAAATAAAGATGGAAATATTGATAACATAGGATCATCTTGCATAAATATTTTAAGGATAGATATAAAAAAGCTAAATAAGAAAGACATCCCTATTACCTCAATTATACCTTCTTACTGGGATAATTTAAAAGGTTTCCAAGATAAACATGGTGCAATAGTAACTGTTATGTAATCTACAAGAGCTAAAAAAGAGTTTTATGCCAAAATAACTGCACAAGAAATAGTGTATGGTTTTATTTGATTTACCTTTTTTTATCCATGAATTTTATTTTTGAAATACTATTATTTAGGTTCAGAACTTATGGTCATCAAGGTTATTTACTGAGAATAGAAAAAATTAAAGAAGGAGAAACAGATATAAGAATACAAGAACATAATAAATTAAAAAACACTTCTCACGAACTTTCCACTTTAGGCCATAATTCTCTCTAATAAGCCAAAAAATCTAAAATTAAGAAAGCTAGTACTATAAATTAACATTTAATTGTTAAATTTGATAGTTACACGCTAACTTACGTAGGAGAAAATTTAGCTGGTCCTCCACTTTAAATTCATGAGGAAGAAAATGCTAATGAAACACAGTCTAATATATTTTCAACTCTTTCTGCAGTCAGATATAATGCCAAGGTAATTAATTCTATATAGAATTTTGCTGTTAACTTATTTTGTGAATAAAAAAACATATAGGATGAAATCTAATAAAATGAGGAAGAGGAGCTGTAAAGAAATAGTAATGTAGGTGAAAACAAATAATTTGTAAATTATGGTTAAGGAATTCGAACACTTCGACTTCTAAATAACTAATTTGTAGATATTGAAGAACTTAGATAAAAAGAAGAAGAAGCTGAGGAAGATATGGAATAGGAATAATTAGAAGAAGAGGAAGAAGAAAAAAATTATAATAAATATAGATAAGAGGATTAATTTTCTGCTGTACAGTAGGATTCAAATGATAGTGGTAATGTATTTAAGAAAAAGCATTCATTTGTCAAATTTATTGAAGAAAGTAGATTTTTACATTCTTCTTCACTAGAGAAGGTAAAGCTATTCGCTCTAGGGTTTGTAGTTATTTGTTCTACTTTTGTAGCTATCAATCATATTTTGATTAGTTAGTAGCTTGATGAAGTAAACCAGCGAGTTTTGGTGTACACATAAACAACTATTTTTGCAGCAGATGGATAGAGAGAAGTCACTAAATCTTTAATGAATAACATGTTTAACCAAAAAATACTCACATCGTAATCTTTAGATACACTTTTATTTTTTTAATGCACTATTTGTTAATTTTAATTACTTAAAAATAACAACAATAAACCCTATTTCCTTGAATTCAGTGTTTTATTTTTAATAAAATCTACTAAAATTTTGAAAAATTGTTTTTAAAAATTACAAAAATTAACTAAAAAAATCTAATTAAGAAGTTTATGAGGAAATATCGTTTGTTTTTATAACTCTTTTAAAATATTTTTATTTTATGATAATTTTAAGAATGATTTTTAATTATTAATAAATAGTGTTGTACCTTCAAAAATTCTTTCTGATATGAGTACTACTGCTTAGGAAATGAAATAAGTCAATGATTATATTGAATTAAGTAGTTTAAGTTTATCTAGTCAGCATTAGAATTTCTTGAACAATGAAAAAGTTACTTTATACGATATTAATTCTAGCTAACAGCAAACATTAAAATTAGCCAACTAACAAATATTAGCTAAGATAAATAACTTGATTGGAGATACTACTATCTAAACTTACTATTTTACAGATACTGATTTTTTCTTTTTGGTATACAATTTAATGAACGATTACTTTTAATTTCTTACAATATAATCTAATTATTATTTGTAAGAATTAAATGATTGGGGGTCTTCTTAGTAAAATTAATTTGTTTTATATCTCATTTTATCTGTAGTATGGTCTCTCTTGTGCTTTATTGGGTTGCTACCATTTTACATCCTAGTTAATAATTCCTAATAATAAATTTTGACTATGTTTTTAGATATTCCTGTTACTCGAGTGAAGTAAAAAATATAATAATTAATTATAATTTTTTTTTCTATATTTATAAAGAAAAAATATTTTTTAATTTGCAATAATTTTATTTTATATGAACAGAAAGTTATTTACAAAGTGTGAAAATTTCCTTGCTTGTCTTTAAGGCTCAAATGAAGATGATGCAAGTTCGACCTTAAGCGATATGCAAGAGGATGAAGATTAATCTTTAACAGGTACAAACCTTAGAAGAAGGAGTAAAAAAAGAAGAAATTTTAGAATAAACTTAAAAAACAAATAAAACTTTTTCCTTCCATTCATTTTAATTATTATAGTCTTTGAAGGGTATTTCAGCTATACATACATTTTATCAACTAACAATGCATCTAATATTAAAACTTTCTTAAATGAATTAAATGTTACTTCTACCTTTGAGTAGTTCTATGGATATTCATTAAACTCGCTTCAATTGATGCTATTAAATTCTACATTTAAAGTAATTTTATTTATAGATAGATTTATTTAACTTTGAAAACAAATTATAAAAGAATAAATTATAACAAAAATAAAAAAATGTTAAATGATTAAAAAATACTTTAGTAAAAATAAATATTTATAACATTTTTTAAGTCTAAGTCCAAACTTTTTTATTTTATAAAGGTAAACAGCAGTTCTTCTGAGAAGTATGTAAGCTGGGCAATTAATTAAATGTACAATTTAAATAACTAACTCTAAAAAGAGCACTAAGAGAATATGAACATACATTAATCTTCTTATAACTAAGCTTTTAATATGATATTTATGGAGGATAGTTGCTAAACTTTATCTGGTTTAACTCTTCTTGATTAAATATAGTGCGAACAGTTTGCTTAGTCTAACATTCGCCAGGGACTTTCTTTAAGTTTATCTAAACACATAGAGAACTTTATTTCTGTCTATAATCAGTATGAAGCAAATAAATCAAACTCTTAAAGTAACCAAAAGCTTTTATAAAGCGATGAAATATAAATGATATAGACAATGTAAGATGTCTATATTAGAGTTATGATGAGATATTTGGTGTAATAATTTAGAGATAGTATTCAATAGATGTATGATTAAAGCTAAACAATAAGAATAACTCTGCTCATATTAGCTATTATAATAATAATATTATTATATATTTCTATTCTATTGCCAGTGTTGAATACAATTTCTAGAGAGATAGTGAGAGTAAGGTCTATGATTTTTATGATCCCATTAGATATTATTGCAAGTGTTAAATCGATTAAAGAAATATTTCAACCATTTTTGTCTTAGCTATATACCAAAGAGTGATTTTTAATATTTAATATATATTTGTATTTATTTATTAAATCTATATTCATATTATATAAGAAATAAAATTAGAAAGATATCTTTAATTAACTAATTTTTAAATTTTGAAAGAAAAAAAAGTGTTTATTTATTTATTTATTTTTTTAATGATAATCAGATAATTAATTTTTTCATTAAAAATTCTTTTATCAGTGAATAAGATTAGGAAGAATATCAAAATTTAATAAATTGAAAAACAAAAATATTCATGCTATGGATTATAGTATATAAGGCAAAAAAGGATTATATTACATAACAAATCGTAAGCTCGGTAGCGGAGCAATATCTGAAGTCTATTATGGTGAAAAATAAAACAAAGAAAAAGTAGCAATTAAAATCGTAAAAAAGGAATAATACGCAGGTATAAAACAATTTATTATTTTATTTGCTTTTTTTTTCTTAAATTACTTAGATAATTTAAGAAAGATTAATACGAGTGAATTTATATTTTTAGTTTCTCATTCTTTTAAATTTAAAAATAGAAAAAAAGTAAAATTTGTATTACTAAAATGAGCTAGAAGTATCTAAATTCTTAGCATCATAAAAGTATGTGTAAGAAAACATATGCTAAATATATGACGTTGTTGAATACTAAGATTAGTTTTTCGTAATTATGGAGTATTGTCAAGGAGGCGATCTTTTAGATTATATTATGAAGCAAAAATAAGAAGATATAAACAAAAATATTCTTGATATAGCTTTAGAAATAGTAAAGGGAGTTTCATATTTACACTGTAATGGTATTGTTCACAGAGATTTAAAACCAGAAAATATATATTTATAGAAAAAAAGAGTTCTCACTCATTTTAATCACTATTAAGAAATATATATTTTTAAAATAGGAGACTTTGGTCTTAGCAAATTTCTTAAATATAATACTAATTCAGTTGTAGGAACTATTAATTATATGGCTCCTGAGCTATTAGAAGGAAATTATGGGAGAGAAATAGATATTTGGAGTATTGGATGTATTTTACATGAACTAAAAACTTAAAAATAATTATTTTGGTCATAAAAAATGGATTTAAGAGAAATAATATTTTAAATTAAAAAATTTTATTGTTATGAATCTAGCGATAGCAATATTGACCAACTAATTAAATTATGTATGGATTAAAACTCATAAAATAGAATTAAGATAGATAAATTACAAGTAAAAATAGAAAAAATGAAAGACAATTTAGAATATGAGTTTGTTGGAGATGATTCTTATTAAGATATATCATCAATCAGAATGAATTTACTTTAAAGAACACTTTTAAAATCATCTATAGCTTAAATAGTATAAAATGAAACTATGAATATTTCTGCTAACTAAAATGAAATATTTACCAACTAATAGGATTTATAAGTAACCTAAGAATACTAAAAATAAAACATGAGTCATTATAAACAAGAAGATAACGAAACAGTAAGTTTTCATTAAACTTTATCTTAGAAAGCTATAGATGACAAGCTTTTTTCTTCAGATTAAGAAAATACAGGTGATTATTTTACATACAAATTTGATTAAGTTTTAGCTTCAAGAGTGAGAGATTCTTAATTGTATGAAAAACAAGAAGATATATTAACTTAATCAAAATAATTTAAAAACAATTAAGACGAGGAGAGAAAAAATAAAATAATTTAGTCTTTTGAATAAAAATTCCTTCAATCACTCTTAAAAAACTAAAATTACTAAAATGAGATAAAAGAAATAAATGAGTTATTAGATCAAATAAATATAAATTATTTGATATAATATCTACTTAAAAAAGTAGATGGTATTATCAAAAGTACATAAAAATCTCCGGATTTTCACTAAAAACAATAACAGAGATCCTTTTAAAATCAAATAAATCCAGGCATTATTAAAATTTAAAACTTTTATGAAGAATTTACTTTTAAAAATATTGACTAATCATAACTTTAATATAAAATAAAATAAACAGTTTAATATTCTCCAGATTCTTAAAATATATACACTTAAAAGAACTAAAGCTATAAATCCACTAAAGGTTCTTAGCAAAATATATCACAAAGTAAAATTATATAGTTAAGTTTAAACTAATCAAGCATTGCTAAAAAGAATCCTTCCAAAATTTTATATGAAAATAAATTCACAAAATATAGAGATTTTGATTTAAATTAAAAATCCTTATCAAATGTTAGTACACATGGAAGTGATGGAAGTGGAGAAGATTAATTAAATAATTTGGCTTTAAGATATAATATTTTTATTTAGCTTATTATAAACCAAATATATGATACCATTAATTTACAATCCTTTCTAATTTATCTAGTTTTTTGTACAATTAGTTAAAATACTAACCAATAATTACCAGAATAATCAAGAATTAGATATTAGGAAAAATATGAATTTACTCAAAAAAATTATCCTTTTTCTAGTGTAATATTTTTAATCATGCTTATAAAAATATTGTAAACTCTAAGTTCATAACCTTCAAATAATTCTCGAATAAAGAGCGTAAATTAAGATATCGTTTAAAAAGAAGTTATTTACTTATTTAAAATGTTGATTAAGGAAAAAGAAACACAATAAAATTTGGTTGAGTTTATAGACGATTATTTTCAGCTTTCTTAATCAGAAAAAGATAAAAGTAGATATACTTTTTTTGATCAAACAATAATTCAATTAGATTCTTTATAAAGCAAGCAAATTTTAGAGGAAGATCCTTTGAAGACAGTCTATTTTTATATAGATACTGATAAAAAGCAAGGAAATATACTATTATCTCTCACTTAATATTCAAAGTTTTATCCTTAATCATCTTCTGAATTTAGAAAAGATAAATAAAAATCAAAAGTTTAATTATAAATATGACCTAAATTTTTGCTAAAAATGATCAAAAAATTTAAAAATAATTACAAAAAAACTAATTAAAATATTCTAAAGTAGTTGTAACACCCCATTCTGGGATATGTAATCGAATAATTAATATAATATTTAGATTATTCAAATAGATTCTGATATTCTTGTCAAAATAGAAATTTTCTATTATGAAATGATGGCTCAAAAGAAAGAAAGAAAAAATACTTGTAAAAATAAATTAGTTAATTATTTTTACCTATGTATTACAAAGACAAGATTTAAGAATAAACTTAATTTACTCCTAAAAAATTATTTTCTCTTATAATTATCTCCAGCAACTTAAATAAAAAAATATCAAGAACATATACATTCACACAGAATTAATTTATGAGGAAAATATATTTTTTATATGTAGTGAAATATATGTTTTTATTAATACAGTTTAACAAATGCTTGTTTATTTGTTTTTTAATTAAGAAATTTTATTTTATAATTTAAGTAATTTAATTTTCTTTGATATTACAACTTTAAATGCATTTTGTAATTTTATTCTAAGTATTTGAATTAAAGTTTTAGTTTAGTGAGAAAATTTCTGTTAATATTGATTGAATTAAATATTATCAAAGATTAAAAAATTTAGTAATAATACTATCAAAAATGAGCAATGAAAGCAAACGGATTGTTACTTTAAAAGGCGAAGAGTATGATTATATATTTGATTTAGGATAAGTTTTAGGAAATGGGGCTGTAAGTGAAGTCTTTATAGGTCAATAAACTTAAAACAATTAGATAAAGCAGAATGTGGCAATCAAAGTTATCAAAGATACTACACTTTAAAGTAAATGATAAATTTAATATTTATTTCTTTAAAATTTTTAATTATAGGTAAAGGTAGCAAATAAAACATTTACCTAGAAAGAGAATTTGAGTATTGTAAACTTATTAAACAATGTTAGGATGATCAAGAAAAAAAAAATGCACTAAATAGAAATGTTTTAAGAATTATTGATTGCTTAGATTACAATGCAAATTAAAGCAAAATATCTTGTTCAAGTTCTTCTAACAATATCACTTATAAAAAAAATGATTTAGTGTCTGAAAAATACATAATAACGGAATTATGTAATTCAAAAGATTTATTAAATTATATGACATAATAAGCCTTTTACATTTAATCTATATAAGTGATTGAAATTTCTTTACAGATTGCAAACGGAGTAAAATTTCTACATGATCTAAATATAATGCATAGAGATCTTAAACCAGAAAATATATTTGTTCATAAAATAGAGTAAGATAATTAATATATATTTAAGATTGGTGACTTTGGTATAGTAAATAAAATTTAATAGGAAAGTATTGAATAGTCTTTTGTTGGTACAATAAATTACATGAGTCCAGAATTAATAAATAAATAAAAGTATACTTATGAAATAGACTATTGGAGTTTAGGATGTATAATATATGAGATTTATAAAGGACATTAAAAATATTAGGGTTTTACTGAAGGATAAATTATTGAAAAGATTAGAAATTCTAGATATCAACTATCTGATGTTTCTGAAAAAAAATCCTTAGATAAAATAATCAGTAAATGTTTACTTTTAAAAAACTAAGGAGGATATGAAAGTATTGACTAAATTATATCAGAACTGTAAGAGTTACTATAATAACAATTATAAAATCAAATGCCTATTAAAGAGTAGTAAAAATAATTAAAAAATGAATAATTTTAATAATAGTAATATTATTATTAATAATTACTTTAGTAGCCTGACTAAGCTTTATCAGAAGTGGATGAGTTACAATTAAAGGAAAAATAGTAATAACAAAAATAAATAAACTTTTAGAAATATTAACAATTATAAAATAAAACACATATTAGAGAATAGTAAAAATAACAAATAAATTAATAATTATAATAATTATAATAATATTAATCATAACTTTAGTAGAAATTTTAAGAAAAATCACAATTAAAGTAAGAAACGTCAAATTTAAATCCTTAGTATATTTAAAAATTCAATTTTTCAAAATCACCTAATTCCAAAAATAATGAATAAAAAAAAAATGATAAAACCATGATAATTAATTTTGTAGAACCAAAAATTTAATCCTCTAATCAACAAGAAATGTTTAATAAATTAAGTATTATAAAATATTAAAATCAGGCAACTGGTTAAAAATTTTAAAATGTTAAAGAAAATTAAATTATAAAAGTAGGACCCAATATGAATATCTTTTTAAAACCTTAAGAAAACTAAAGTGCTTAATGTAATAGTTAGTCTTCAAATATATGCGATTAATAATCTTAGCAAGAAACACATCTTAATTCAAATAAAAGCTATCCACTATGTAATAATTAATAACCAGATTAAAATAAATAAATTTAAAATTAGACATAACAAAAATAATATAATAATGACATATAAGATCTATGTAAAAAAAACTCTAACGAAAGAGACTTAAATAGTAAGTAATTCTAATAAGTAAGAACTGGTAATCATTTATAAAATAATTAAGAGCTAATTAATTTTTAACCAATATAAAAAGTTATGTATAAATAAAAAGAATAGTATAGGGGAAGTAGCTGCGCACCAGTAAAAGAAGAAAATGCTAATCCAAGTAACCAAGTATAGATGATTAAAGCTAGGTCTATTTCACAAAATAAATAATATTAAAAATAAAGCAATTTAAATTATTATAAAAAATGAATCTATTATTAAAATTAATATATTTAAAATTTACATTTCTGTCTGTCTATCTATCTAACTATCTATATGTAAATTTTTTTATTTATAAATTTTAAAATTTGAATAATACAATAACAGAATATAAAAGCAGAAAATAAGCTAGAAAATAATAAATAAGATTTGAAATTTTATACATTTTTTAATAAATATTAAAATTTTGGTGAATATAATAAATATCCAAATTACTTCTTTTTATGAGGAAAAAACCTGATTTTTATTTTTTTGTAAGAAAATAAAAAATAAATTAAATTTAGTTAAATATTCTAATACCAAAGTGAGTAGTAATAATAAGAACCAAATCTTTATTTATAAATTCAAATAATAATTAGAAATAATAAGCAAAAAAATATTCTAAAAAATATCTTTTATCATGCAACACCTTTAACAAAACTAATGGCTTTATGGATATAAAAGCAATTACTTAATATTAGAAAAGATTAATGAAGGAGCCATATCCGAGGTATATAAAGCATAAACTCAATCAACTATGGAATTAGTTGCCATTAAAATCCTGAATAAATTTAGAAGAATAGGTGTTTAATTTATTGTTTATTTTAGTAGTAGTTTAAATAAATGAATTTAATCATTTAATATTATAATAATATTAGATAACATGCCCAACCTTTACTTTGAAAGTGAAAAATAAATTACTTCAAATCTAGCTGACATTTAAAATAAATCCGCTAATATTGCTAATATAATTGAAGTTTTCCCTATTAATGATGGCTAATCCTTTATGATAGTTTAAGAGTATTGCGAATTTGGTGATTTATATTAAAATATGATTGCAAATAGAGGACTCCTAAATGAAAGAACTAAGCTTATTTACTGTATACTAATATGTGAAGGATTAGTTTTCTTACATAATAATAATATTGTTCATAGAGATTTAAAGCCAGAAAATATTTTGATCGCCTATCAAAATAATTAGTATAGATTAAAAATTACAGATTATGGTTTGTGTAAGTAAAGCGAAGAACTTTTGGATTCTTTTGTAGGAACTATAACATATATGGCACCAGAAATACTATTATAATAAAGATATAGTAATAGGGTTGATATATGGAGCATGGGTTGCATTATGGATGAAATAGTGAGAGAAACTACTACCTTTGAAGGTGAATCAATATAGAATATTCGAAATAATATAATTAATTATAGTGGGTATAAATAAAATAATTTTTTAAGCTCAATTATTTCAAAATGTTTGAAAATGGACCCAAATGATAGAATTGATTCATTTTAATTGCTTTAAGAGCTAAATTTATTGCTTGATTAACTTGATAGAAATCTATAACCTAACTAAAATTATCAGTACCCACATTAAGAATAACAATAAAGTATGTTAGATGCATAAAAATATTATTCAGAAGAACTTCAAAATTAAATTTAAATACCCCTTTAAAGCTAGATTAAAAAGACAGACAGTATTTAATAATAAATTGGTATAAGAAAATGTTAAGTATCATATATTTATTATCGAAATAACTAATTGGAAGAAAGCAAGTAAAATTTTTAACTGGACAATCTTGTCTAGAATATAAATCCTTAACTTGATCAAAATATCAATAACAAATTTGAAAATTAAACTAATTAATAATAATATTAAGATAATTAATACTCAGACAATCAGTCCACAATTTAGAAAAATAATTATTTACAATATTAGAGAAAAGGTATAGATTAATAATAATATTTAGATTAATAAAGCTCAAAGTCTACTCTTTAATATGACTTTAACCAAAAATAGATTAATTAATATTAAAGAAATTAAAATGATGACTATCATCTAAGTTAGATTTAAAATGATTTTAATAATAAACTAAATTTAAACCAATGCAATTTTTAGTAAATAGAAAATTAAAATTATATTAATCAAGCTTAAATAGGAAATTAGTTTAAATCTAACGATTAAAAGGAAAACTAATATTGTCAAATGCTCAATAATTAAGATAATTATATACCATAAAATAATAATTTCGTAGAATAACAATTAAACTAAGATAATTTTAGTTCCAATTATTAACAAAATAATGCTTTCTTTAATTCATAGGAATAAAACAAATATAATGCAGATAATTATCAGAATAATAATTTAAATTAGATCTGCAAAATAGATGGCTTAAAATCATAAGAAGTGGAGGTAGAGAATAATAAAAATCAATAAAATTAACCATGTAATGATTAATATTTAAATGATAATCTTTTAGCATAATAGATACACTAAGACTACTTAAGTTAGTATAATTAACATCACATTTAATTTAATCATTAAGCTTAAGAGTAAAATAAGACAGATTATTTCTAAAATAATGATTTTGATTAATAAAAAATAAAATATGAGTAAAATTCTAAAAAAGAAGAAGAATAAAGATTTGATTAATCTATTTAATAATTAGATCATTTGAATAATCATAAACAATAAAATGATATTTAGTAATATCAAATTAACTAAAGTGATTAAAGTTAATTCAATATAAATTTTTTTTCTTATGATAACTCATAAAATTAATACAAAAATTAGATGACTCAAAATTAAAGTCATCAGATCTCTCTAAAAATAAGAAATAATAAATATTTTGATCTTTAATCTTCTAAATTAAATGAATAAAATAATTTTAATGATAAGCAAAAAGAATTAAAGCATTCAGAACAAAAACTTGAATTTTTGCCAAGGTAAGTTAAATAACAAGTTGATAAAGATTACTAGAAAAATGAGATATAATAAAAAAATGAATAATAAATTAATGAGTTTCTAGGATTATCTTTAAAAGAAATCATTAGTTAGAAATATAAAAAACTAAAATAAAAATGCTAAATAGATATTTATAAAGAAATTCAATATATTTCTTATATATAAAATAAATACTGTTAGACTGAAGACAAATTTTAAGATATAAAAAATGAGAATAATCATTATCTTTGTTTCTTTTCAACATCCAAAACTGATTTCTATATAAATCTAGTTAAATACTTGATTTTCTTCCATTTTTTATCACTATAAATTAACTAAAATTCATTTTTATTAGAAAATATTCTATAAATAATTATTGAAGAAATAGATTTAATTAATTAAAAATATTTGGAAAAAATTTATGAATAGAATAACAATCCCTTTAATAGTTAATTAAATAACTTAAATCATTTTATTTCATTTTTACATGAATTGATGTATACTGAATATAAACCTTTAGCAAAGTACTGCTAAGCTTTGAAAAGTAAACAGTTTTACTCTGAAACTTTTGAAGTCATTGGAAAATTTATTTTTGAAAAATTTAAAAACAGCTAAATATAATTAATAGATTTAAGTAAAACTCAAACTGATTTGGATAATTCAGATTAATTATTTGAATACTACTTACCAGGTAATGAATATTCCTTTAAAAAATTAAACTTTTTTGAAAACAAAGATCATTAATATTAGATATCTTTTACTTAGATTGAACTTGCCATATACAATGATATAAAATAAATTTATGAATAAGATAGATATTATTTTGATATAAATTCATGAAATATTTATCTGGATTTGTTTTTATGTTCAAAACATACATTTTTTTAAAGGATTATTTATTTTAAATTATAATATGCTTCACTCATTTTTTATTAAATTTAAATTTGTTTTTTACTAAAAAATTTTATTGATTATTTAAATATTTTTCATATTTTTAAATTAAAACAAAATTATTATTTGGCTCTTTGTTTAAAAAATATTTTTATTTTTTTTGAATAAAACCTAAATGAATTCAGATTTAATTTTAAAAAATAATGTAAAAATATCAAGTATTTATTTTTGTTTTACATAATAACCTAATATTTTATCAAATGATAGGTATACATTTGAAAAAGCTAACCAAACAGTATTACAACAAAGTGAATTTATATATTATTATATTATCATTCAGATATTATATATTCTAATAAATTTAATAGACTATTAAGGAAAAAAGTTAAGTATTGAAATTAGCCTATACATAAAATGATAAAGTAAGACTAAATTATTTAAGGAGCAAATGATTCTTATAAAATCTTAGAAGTTATTGGAACAGGAAATATTAGCTTAGTGTTTAAAGCCATTAATTTAAAAACATATGAGTATGTTGCGATCAAAGTTATAAGCAAAATTAGGCTAGGAGGTAATCAATATTTTAAATTTTCAAATAAAAGAATGGTTAATATAATAAAAAAAACAGATTAAAAAGATAATCTTTACTACGAGAGAGAAATAAAAATATTGAAGAAACTCATGAAAGATGAAAATCAGCATCAAAATATTATAAAAATCTTTGATATTTTTGAGTTTAATAACTAATACTTTGTTGTATTTGAGTTGTTGAAAGATGGTAACCTAATAGAATACTTAATGAAATAAAATATGTAGATTGATGAAAAAGAAGCTATTGATATTATTTTGTAAGTTACTAAAGCAATCTGCCACTTACACAAGCTATAAATTATGCATAGAGATATTAAGCCAGAGAATATTCTTCTTTAAATAGCTGGTGACAAAATAACTGCAAAAATCATAGATTTTGGAGTAAGCTCTTAAAATGAAAACTCTTTGGCTTTTTCTTAGGTAGGATCAATTTCATATATTTCTAAAGAAATATTACTTCATCAAAAGGAATATAATGAAACATGTGATGTATGGAGCTTAGGTTGTTTGTTTCATGAATTAATTACTGGAAATCAGCTATTTTGTGGTGAATCAATTAAATAAATATATTAGCAAATCATAAGTTTTGAGAAATATGATCACAAATCTAAGTGGTCAGATATTATTTAGAAGTGTTTAGAAGTAGACATATAAAAAAGAATCTCAAGTCAAGAATTATAAAATCTTTTACAATCAGAGTATGACAATAATAGTAATTAAAATAAAAGAAGAGAATCCTAATGTGTTTAATCAAATTATTCATCTCTTATTTCAACAAGGAAAATTTGTACATTTTATGATACATAGAGTATGCTTGACTAATTAGAAGAATTACCAAGTTAACCATAATAAGAATAAGAATAACTAGAATTATAATAATAACAGAATAAACATCCTAGTAATAATACTCTTACATATATTAACCTATATGGATGCAATTCTAATTAACAAACTTATTAAATTTTTAGTGATGAAAGAAGAAATGATACTCTGATACTAAATGAAGGAAACATAGTTCCACTTTAATTTTAATATATTGATTAAAAAGAATTATCAAACAAATAAAAAAATTAATTGTCAAAAATAATAGGAGAATATGGAGAAATAGAAGAAGAAAAATAATAAGATAACATAAAGTCTCAACATATATAAAAATAATAATCTTTTTAAAAGTCATTTATTGAATAGATTGATTAAAAATATAGCTAATAAAATTTATGGAATGATCTTTCTAATTGCGAAAATAAATATTTTTTTACATCTTCATTAAAAAATATATAAATATTTTATTATCCTAAAATAACAAAGGAGATTATGCCCTTTAAAACAAAATAATATGTAGACTAAGAAACTTTTCACTATTCATTATTTCATTTGATAATTATAATACAATTTCTTAAAATGTTTCAAATGTCTAACCAACAAGTTGACAAAGAGTTAAATGATGAATGCACATCTAGCTTAAAAAAACTAATTGTAGATATTTACAATTTAAGAGATAAATAAGGATTCAAGGATATTGGAAAAAAAAATCTTTTAAGGCTATTGTGTGGACTTTCAGAGTTAGTTTAAGAAAAACCATTAAAAATTGTAATACAATATTATTAATAATTTTTAAAATTTAAAAGTTTTAAAAAAACAATGAAAGCACTTGGAAAATGCTTTTTAGAAAGTAAGACAGAATGTTAAAATGTTTTTTCCATTTCTAATTTTCAAAAATACAAAAATAATTAATAAACAAATAAAAAAATTGATGAAATTACCTACGAGACTGAAAACAATAAAAAGTTTTAAATTATTCTAAACGAGTTTTAATATTAAATTTTTCAATAAATGAGAAAATTTATTTAATTCCCTGATATATAAATTCAATAAATAAATGATTGATCATATCAGAGATCGAAAATCCTAAAAATTAACCACAAAAATATTTTGGTAAATTTATAGGAGAAAATAAAAAATGTAAATTAATATACTTATTTTTTCAAATTATATATTCAACTAATTAAGGTTAACAATAAATGTATCTATCTAATTCTTATATCTAGCTTAACAAATTACGTATGTGTTGTATTTTAGTATTTTATTTTTTTAAATTAATTTAAATTTTCGAAAAAATAAATTCAATAAAAAAGAGCAAGAAGATAGAATTTAATTCATTATTTTATTTCAATCAGCGTAAATATAAAATATTTCTAATTTAAATTTCTATTTTAAGTTATTATTTTTAGCTATTTTGTTTCTGTTAAAAATATTAATTTCTTTTTGATAATTTATTTATTTGTAAGAATCTGCTAAAAACAAGGTTTTCAACTTCAAATTTTTTAAGAGATAAAAATCTAAATAATTAAATAAGAATCACGCCTAATTTTGAAGATTTATAAATTTAAATGGATTCATAAGATTTTTAATAAAAAAATGTTTTTTAATAAAATTAAATTTATTGTTAGATTCACTTAAACTGCTAAGTGATAGCTTTCCAAACTTAAATTGTATAAAAAAACCAGCTGAAGTGTTTATAATGCATAATTGAAGAAAATATTTCTGGATCTAGCTTGCTTTCTATTTAAGAAATATGTCAAAGCTCATAGCAAACCATATTTGGAAATTGGCCTCCTTTGAAAGATAAATCTGTTTTACAAGAGATAAACTAAATTCTACTTAATGACAAGAGTGATAAGTAGAATGTATTCCAAAAAATTAGATTATATTTTGATGATTTAAGAGAAAAGCTAGAAGCAAAAATGTAATAAATTGAAAGTCAAATTACATAAAGAGCTTAGTAATACTTGATCAGTTGCTAATAAATAACCACATAATATAACAACTCTGCAGAAAAAGAGTATCTTTAGCAGCTCTTTATCAACTCAAATTCATTCTAATATGATGAAATAAATTCATAAGTTTTATCTATTGTTAAATCTAAAATCTAAGAATAAGATAAAAACTAAGAAAATTTAAAAAAAGTTGTTGAGTCTTTTATTTCTTCAAACAAAATTATTTATTTTTCTCTTCCATAATCTTTTAAAGATGATATTCTAGAATAGTTATCTAAAATTGAGCTATTTTCTTATTCAGTCTAGCCACAATCAAGAGAATAAGGTTAAATTATCAATAAGGACCTAAAACTGAGTTAAGATGATATTTTATAAGAAAATTTAGATACTTTTTATAATTTACAGCATGAATAGCTTAATGATTTGATTTAGTTAACAAATAAAATTATAGAAATAGATAACTAGAGTATTTAAGAAAACAATTAAGAAAATAAAAGTTGGGGGAGTTTAAGGTAAAATTCATACAAGATCTACACAGCATTAAAAAATAGCCACTTTTGTTCTGAAAGTAAATCAGCGATAAAGAAAATTTTATAAAAATATCCTGTATTTGATCTTATATCTCCAATATCAATAGATTTACATAATAGAAATTAATCTGTAAAGCTAACAAACCAATACTAATTGATCATGAGTAATAATAAGGAATACTAGTAAGGAAAAATTGATGTAAATAAAGATGGAAAGTATTTTTTAGAGAAAAGCTCACATCATGGTTATAGTATTTGCTATTCAAATATCTTCTTCAACCCAAAAGAAAAATATTTAGTTAGAGTTTAAATAGATAAAAACAGTGATCAAGATTGGATTGTAGTAGGTTTAATGCCAGATTCTTTAAAAGACAAATCCACACTTTATGAGCAATAAATTTGTTTTCACTACGGATATGGAGATCTTGCTAATCAAAAAATATTAAAAGGCTAAAATTTGTAAATAGATTAACTCAAAAAAGGTGAATCCAAGATTTTAGAGCTAAGAATTTGTGTTCAAGAGAATCTTTTTATAATCTCAGACTATCCGAAACATGAAAACGTAACACAGATAAAAAAAGAACCTAAGTCACCATTTCACAATGATGAAAATTATAGATTCTCTATTGCTATGTATAATCCTGGAGACAAAGTAACACTAATTGATGTTGAGGTTGTATAGTAATTTAATTAATTGTGAAATTTTAAATTGCTTTTTTTCTGTCAATTTTTGTTTGTAAAAATTTATTTTATTGAAAACAATTACAAAAATTTTAAATGATAAAAAAAATGATTGAAAATTTATGTCACTTCAAAGTTAGCTTTTTTTGAATCAAAGAGGCTGAAATTACATTAATTTAGATTTAGAGTTTTTAAGATATTTATTAGCTATAAATTGTGCTATTTGTTAAAGATGTATAAATTATTCATAAAAAAAATTTATTTTAGTTGAAAAAATTAGAGTAACTAAAATAATGAATAAAAGAAAGATCAAAGATATTTAGAATATTTAGTATTTTTTTGTAAAGTGGATGAAATTATAATAAACTTGAAGTAAATACTAATTAATAAATTGATTATATAGAAGCTATTTATTATATTTAATTTATGTTTTTTGTTTATGGATTACTATTTTTGCAAAAATATAAAAACCAACTAGAATAATTTAATTATATACTCTAATTTAAAAATTTATTAAATAAAAATGAATAATAAATAAAATAGGACAGATCATTTAATAATATTTTGATATATAACGAAATTATATATATTACTTGATGTAGATACTACTTTTTAAATTAATGAGATAAAATTTATTGATTAAATTTCATTTATGTAGTGAACTTTCTCAAAAAAATTAATAAAGAGATATTATATAACATTATTTAGGAAAGTGGTAAAATTATTTATTTGGATTTTATCTAATAAATTAATTGAATATCATTTAGTTATTATTTTAATTTATGCTGTTTCTGAATTATTATTTTTGCAAAAATGCAAATGTTTGTAGAACAAATTAGAACAATTGATTAAGATAATTAATTTAATATTATGGATTACCATTTTATAAAAATAAAAAACATTTTTTAGATAGTGGCTCATTATTTATATAAATTGATGTATAGGCTATATTCGATAGATTTAGATATAACTTATTGTTTCTTTATGTTATGAATAATTAATTTTAAGTCAAATAAATTTCATAGAAAATATTAGAATAATTTAATTATAAAACTAAAGAAATTATTTTCATAAAAAATCAATAATTAACAATATTATAAATAAGATTAAAAGAATAGCTAATATTTTTTTGGTAGCAGATGAAACTATATTAATTGATGTGGAGACTATTTGATAGATTCATTTATTTTGTCTGTGAATAATTATTTTTGTAAACAAATAAATATTAGTCAAAAGTATAAGAATATTTTAATTATAAAATGTAAGATAAAAAGATTATCATTTAATAAAATATGAATTGCTAGATAATGAAATAATAAATAAGATATGTATTTATCTATTTATCTGATATTTTTATGAATGGCTGCAGAAAAGTTGATGATGGATCAAAAAAAAATATAAAAATTGATAGTAATATTTTTGAAAATAACTAAGATACAGTCAAAATTTGTATCTAAAAAAGCAAATAATTTATTTGATCAGTATGTACAATAAATATTCTATATACATTTTAATATCAAAAATCTTAAGCAAAAATTAATTAATTATTAAAAAAATATCATTTATTAAAAAAAATTAGAAAAATATGGAGAAATTCAACAACAGATAAATTTAAGAAAAGTATCAAAATTTTAAATCTCTAGGGCAAGGTGCTGTTAGCGCAATATACTATGCAGAAAATAAATTAACAAATTAGCCAGTAGCAATTAAGTTAGTTACCAAATAAAAGATAACAAATGGTAAATATTTTACTTCATATTTGTTTATAAACTTGGCTATTAATTTAAATTTGTTTTGTGAGTTTTTAAAAACTAAATAAAATATTTTTATAAAAAAGATAAGTAGGAAAACTTGTATTATCAGTAAGAATTAGAAATCACTAAAGCAATTATAGCCAAAGGAAATAATGAAAATATAGTCAACATACTAGAGCTTATAGAAGGGACCAATGAATATTTTATTGTGACTGAATACTACAAAGATGGAGATTTATTTAATCTTTTAGAGAGATTTTCATTTAAATTTTCTCCTGATGTTGCTATTTCTTTCTGTATTTCAATAGCAAATGGGTTAAGCTTCCTTCATTCATCAAAAATATGCCACAGAGATTTAAAACCTGAAAATATTTTAATTGCAAAATAAGCTGATGACTCTTTCTTAATAAAAATTTCTGACTTTGGTATAAGCAAGATATCAGAGGATATGATGAAATCAACTATTGGAACAATCACATATATGGCTCCAGAAATTTTGAGATGCTAGCCTTATGATGAGAAAGTAGATATTTGGAGTTTTGGATGTCTGATATATGAAATTTTTACTGGTGAATAGCTTTTTGGAGGTAATTCTGTCAAAGAAGTGGCTCTTAAAATAACAGGATTTTAAGAAGATTCTTTAAATAAAATACCTTAAAGTAAGATCCCATAATCTATCATATAAATAATAAAAAAGTGCTTAAAAAGATAGCCAACTTAGAGAATTAATTTAGATTAAATTATAGAAGATTTATTGTAGGCTAAAGCTGAAATAAAAGTTAGCATGACTTAAAGCGTTTTGATTCAATCTGACAAAGATATTAAATTAGATATTGAAAAAGAAATATCTGAATAATCGTATGAGATTGTTGGAAACACAACTCAACCTTCAATTTTATTTACTGATAATCTTAATGATAGCTTTGATAACTATACTGGAGATATTAATGATGCTCAACCCAAAGAAAAAGATTCAAATACAAATAATTTGAACAGTTTACCTCTCAAAATTACTAAAGTTGAAAGCCAAAATGAATAAAATCAATAACAAGAATTTGATAGTGCATATTATACTACACCAAAGAATAATTGCATATAAAACTAGAATCAAGAATAAAATGAAGATAAAAATTAGCAAATGAAGCTAAAATAATTAGAAGAGGAGTAGAAAAATAAAAAAATGCTTGAAAAAGCCAAAAATAATTTAATTATGTAGCAAAAAGTGGAGCAAAATTAATTGTAATAAAAGTTAACTACAAATTTAGATTAAGCATCAACTTAATGTGGTATTGAGGAAAGCTAAGTTTTGGAAAAAAAGTCCAACCCTAATTATTTAAATTATCATAATTACGTGAACTTAACCCCTTAACCAGCTAAGTCTAATTTAGCTACAAATAATACTTATCCTCATTCTGATTAAAAGCTTTATGACTTAAAAAATAATAATTATTAGGATTCAAAAACTCCAAATATAAATCCTTTTATTTATAATTAAAATAATCTTACCACATATGAAACTAAAACTTATAATCCTCCTTCTACTATAAGCTAAACTCCTTAATAGAATATTCCAGATATTAAGTAATAAAATACTAATAATTTAACAGCAGATATAATTTAAAAGCAAAATTAATCAAAAAACTCATATTAGAAAATTTGTGAACCTGAATATCCAAAATATGAAAATATTAGCTAAATAAATTCTAAAGAAAGCGATTAGGTACAAAAAAATAAAATTTAAGAATTACCCTCTAACTCCACCAATAAATATAAAGATCAAGTAACTGACAATAACAAATCCAAAGATTTTTAGGACGTTTTAGAAAGGTGCTAAAGCAGTTCTTAGTCTACTAAACCAGATAAAAATAAAAAGATAAATATAAAAGTAAATTATGAACTAAATGATAGTGAAAAGTAAGCAATTTTTCATAAACTTGAAAATTATCCATGGGATCCCTCAAATTTATTTAAAAAAACTAATGATAATTAAATATATTAATTTAAAGAAGTATACTTTGAAGATTTATAGCGCACATTACCATGCGTTGAAATTTAACGCTATGAAGATATTTGCATTTCAGATTTTATAAATTTTATTTTCTCAAGTTTTGAGTAATAAACAAATAAAAATGAGACACTTCTCCGAAAGTTTATTGATATTATCTATAAGAATCAAGATTATTATATTCAATTTTCACCTTTCATTTAGGAGAATAGTTATTTACTAATACCATTTTTGAAATCTTTGCATGATATTCTGAAAATGGACAATATCTTAAATAGAAAAAAATAATTAATTTAATTTACAACAAACTTAATTTATTTAGGATTTTTAGAAAAATTTGGTTCTTTTTTGGAGGCACTCCAAGGTTAAAAAAAAGAATTTAATTTCTTGTATCTAAATAGCCATTTAAAAATAATAGAGAAACATATTTAATAATAAATACCTTTTAAATTATCGATTGATAAAAATAACTCTACAAAAATGTATTTTATTCATTTTATTAATACAAATAATTATTGATTTTGTCTGTTTTAAATTTAGCTTTATTCCATAAAGTGATTTTGTATTATTAAAAAAGTAAATTCATTAATAATTTAATGTTTAAGATATCTTAATACATGTATTAATTTTTTTCAAAAAAAATATTTTTAATTAATTAATGGTTATTTTATATTCTAAAAACATCTATATTCTAAAATCAGTGAATTTTTTTTTATGATAAAAATTTTTTAAAAATATAAATTTGTTAATCTATTGGGATATATTAAAACTTGCTGTAAATGAAAAATTAAAAACTAAAGGGAAAGGATAAGATTTACGAGTTAATAATGCCGATTGGTAAGGGAGCGGTTAGCTCAGTATATAAAGCTAAAGACTAATATAGCTAGTTATATGCTGTAAAAAAAATAAGCGATGTTTTATTTTAAGATGGAGAAACAAAATGTATGTATTTAATAAATAAATTATTAAAAAGAATTTTAAAGAAAAAGATTTAAAATGATTTTTATTATCCTGCCCATAATTTATTTATATTTATTTTGCTATAAAATAGGTGCTAAATAAAACCATTATTTTGAAAAAGAAATCAAAATTTTAAAACATTTGCAAAATGTAGATAAACATAAGCATATTTTATAGATAGAAGATATAATTTATGAAGAATTACAAAATAATACAGTTTACATAGTAACAGAGCTATGCGATTAGGGAGACTTATATTAATTTCAATAAAAATTTTATGATTAATTTGATTTAGAATCTAAATTAGCCTTTTCTATTTAAATAGCATTAGGCGTGTAACACTTACACAACTTGAAAATTGCTCATCGAGATTTAAAGCCTGAAAATTGCTTTGTGAAGACTTTATAGTACTCTGAAGCAAATAGCTTGCATGAAAAATTCGAAATAAAAATTGGAGATTTTGGTTTGAGCCAAATTAATAACCAAATTAACTCTCTAAAATCTAAAATTGGGACTCCTAATTACATGGCTCCAGAAATATTTAAAGGAGAGGATTATTGTGAAAAAGTAGATATATGGAGTTTAGCATGTATTATTTATGAGGTATTTACTAACAAATAATTATTCTATGGATTAAGAATTAATGAAATTTAAATGGCTGCAATTAAGCATAATGATGAATTTGAATACATTTCTAAGGATATCTAAGAATCCAAAAAAATTAATTAGCTTTTACAACAGTGTTTAAAATAAAACCCTTCTTTGAGATTAAGCATAGATTAAATTGTTTATTAATTAATTGAAATATATGAAGTAGTTAAAAGTAGTAAAAGCAAAAGCTACAAACATTCTAAAACAAATTTTTAAGAAAGTTAACATTAATCTTTAGAAAATTAATACTAATTAATTGAAAAACAAGAAAATAATAAAACAAGTCATATTTATACCAATGAAGAAGAAGATTTTTTCATTATAGATAAATATGAAATATAAAATAATTAAATGGATAATTAATAATTTGATTTTTTATTAAATAAAAGTAAAATAAAATTGTCTAATATAGAATACTAAAACCCCACAAATATAGAATTTGATTTTAAATTTGAGAGTAAAGTTTAAAAATATTTTACTTAATAAGAATTGAAAAGGAAATAACACCAATATTTTTAATAAAATACTTAATAAGCATAAAACAAAAAAATGACCTTTTATGATAACGAATAAATTTTATTTGCAAACAAACAATATGCTTTGAAGTACATTCTAAGTAAAGGTTTGTAAAATCAAAATTAGAATTAAGTGGTATTTACTAATAAAAATAATCACTAAGAATTATCCAATTAAGAAGCTAATTTTGCATATTCATTCAATTTCTTATTAGCTTAGATAATTTTATTTGATAATAATTAAAATATTAATGATTAATATCAACAAATTTTTTTAAATTAAATCTAAACAAAAAATGATGAAAATAATAAAGAATTTTAGGAATTTGTTTAAGAAATAAATAAGGGAAAATACACTTCATAAGAAAAGATATTAAAATTATTTGAAATTAGTGAAAAAAATATAGTTTTACTGTAAAGTATAGATAAAACATTATTAGAAAGAAGATTTTAATATATTTCATAAAATGAATAGAATATGAAATAGTCAATAGAGTAAAATAAATATTATCCTGAGAAAGATTTAATTTAAAGTTTGAAAAATGATCAAAATTTTATAGTATAAAACTAATACTTTTAGCAACAAATATTAAATATTTTAAATAAATAATCATCATCATCTGATAATTTTAATAGCTAATAAAAAGATTTTATTAAATAGCTTTAGAGTTTTTATTCAATTAAAACTCCTACATTAGATGGTCTTTCGATCGATTGAAAAATATTAAATTTTCAAAAACCAAAAAAATAATTAATTTAATTTAATAGAAAAATTATTAAATTTTAATCAGTAATAATAAATTATGTAATCTATTTGTTTAATTTAATTCATGTTTACTTTTTTTTGTTTTAAAAAATAACGCCTCTTAAAATGGTTTGCAGCGAATCGAAAACAAGTATCATTTATAGATTAATTTTGATGTATTTGATAAAGCACCATTCTCTGCTTTGCTTTCTTTCTTTTATAAGAAAATTGGAAAAAGATATGAATTAACAATTAGTTTTTTATTTGAATAGAAGAATTTTTTACTTTTCTATTTTCTGTAAATAATAAAATTAATTAATGATTGAATAATTAATTATCAATCTATTTTCACATAATATTTGATAAACTATTTTGAATTTTACATTTTTCTCCAAATTACAAATTCTTCTATATCTTAAAAAATTAAATTATTATATGCTTGTCTACGTTATTGAAGATTAAAACGTATTCAATTTGTGAGAATCACTGAGTACAGTCTAAAAAGATGTTAGTTGAAGTTAATTACTACTTCAAAAATTTATTTTAAGCAATAAATTATTTAGGTAACTATTTTTTTTGAGTACTGTAAAATATAATAATTGCTAGTTTTTAGTTATTAATTTGAGAAAGAAATACAAAATTATCACGAATTTTCTTAGGTGAGGTTCTAGTTTCAAACAAAATTTAGATGAAACTCAAGACTGTTCATTTCAAGCACTCTATTTTATTATAAATATGTAAAAAAGTTAAAAATGATGCTTTTTGATAAAAATTCTTTGATTTATTCTGGTAGGTTTTATGATTTGCACTATTCGCCCCCACCGCACAATATCTAATTTAACATTTTTTAATGCATGAGCAAAGAAACACATTTTATTTACTTGGTTTTATTGCATATATTATTATTTGAATTGATTTGATTTTGATAAATTTTTTGCTTCTAAATCAGATAAGTAATTAAATAATTTATGAGTAATAATAATAATTGTTAAAATTTTAAGCACCTATAGATAAATTTGATTTTCGACAATTAGCAGAATTTATAGGTTTATAAAAAACAGATATGAAATCAGGAACCAATAACAATTAAGAGTATTTTTAGATTATATATGGATAGCAAAGAAATTACAGAGTTAAAGGAGTACTTGGCCATGGAGCAATTAGCGAAGTTCTAATAGGGAGTATATGTAATGAAGAAGATCCATTTAATGAGCAGGATGTAGCAATTAAAGTTTTAAAAAATACTACTTTTATAGGTAAATAATAATCATTTGTTGATCAGTTTTAAAATTATTTGAAAGAAAAAATGAAATGCTCTTTACTTAATACCTATTGAGCAACCCCCACAGCTATTATATTGGTATGATAAGCAAATCAAAATACCCTTTATTTCGTATCTTTAAGTGAACAGTTGTCATTTTTTGATGCTGTTAGAGTATTTATGCATATTTCAAATTTCAAAAATTATATTCATTCAGTAGTTTTTTATGATGAGAATATAGAATAAATATATATGAGCAGAATTGCAGCAAAAAAAAATGTGTAGAGCAAATAAAAATAAATTATATTTTAAATAGGTAATCAAGAGAATAAATACTTTTTTTAGGAGAAGGATATTGTGCGTAAATTGAGTACTTAGAGGGATGATCACATAGTAAATATTATAGAAGTAATTGAGACGAATGATACATATTATATTGTTATGGAATATTGTGAAAATGGCAGTCTGTTGGATTAGATTTATTTAGAAATTCCAAACAGATTAAAGGTTGTTGTTAATTTTTCAACTTAATTAACTAAAGGCATTACCTTCCTACATGCTCATGGTATTGCACATAGAGATTTGAAGCCAGAAAATATTTTTATCCATGAAAAAGACAATTAATACATTCTTAAGATTGGTGATTACGGATTAGGTAAAAATGAAGAGATATATATGATGCATTCCTGTATTGGTACCATAAATTATATGGCACCAGAGATGATAAGAAAGTAAGAATATGACTTTACCGTTGATATATGGGCTCTTGGATGTATCATGCATGAGCTTATCACTGGAGAGTAGCTTTTTGCTGATTTTACAATAGCTGAAATATCAAACTAAATTAGAAGTATGGAAGAATATCGCTGTATTGAAGGTAACTTTGGCTATCTAATTTCAAGGTGTCTTTAGCCAATAGCATCTAATAGAATTAAAGTAAATGAGCTATATAGCGAATTATATAATTTATACGAAGACATTGCCAACCAAAGAAAAGATATAATTCATAAAGTTGTTTATAAAAACTACAGAGAGTAGTAAAATCAGCAAAATTAGACATAGAATTAAGCAAATTATAATAACTAAAGTAATAATTAAATGATTGTGAGCTAGATATTTGCAAATTCCTAAGAATACTTTAACACAAATGAAATTTAAGAATTTGTAACTGAAAATTCTAATGATCCTTAACTAACTTTATCAATAAACAAGGATTTTATGAATATTGGAGCTCCAATGACACCTAGTAATAACAATATTAATTTTTAAAACACTCCTTCCAACCTCAACAACAATGGCTTAAACAATAATCGTAATACCTTCTTTAAAGATGCTTTTAACAACAAATAAGTAATCGAAAGCAACGAGAATATATCACAAAGCAACATTTAAAAAATGGAAGATGGAAATAATTCCAACACTGGTTAAGCATATTCAATAGAAAATGAAAATTCTAGTCACTTTAACTAAGGTTAGTCATAGCATAATTAGTCAGAAAGTAACTTGGATCCAAGATACCTAGATGTTAATAGAACTTAAAATTATAGCTTTTACCAGGATAAAGACACTTAGCAGGCTCTCCGTAAAAAGGCTTAATACAACAAAAAAAAGGGTAAAACTCACAAAATTAAAAAATATAAAGAAATATTAAGCAATTTAAATTTGAAGCATGCAGATTCAGTAACATTTTTGGCTTAAGAATCTCCTTCTACAAGTAAATCAAATAAAATTATTTTAGAAAATAGACTTGATTAGCCTAATGTTCTTTAATAAGCATAATAAGGATTTTCATTTTTAACTCCGAATCTTCCGATGATAATATCTCCAACATAGAATTAATAAATGTAATTCAAACAGTAAAATTAACTTAATACATAAAATGATTTAAATTAATAAACAATCCCTCCATAAAACTAACATAATTTTTAATAACCATAAATATAAAATATGACAAACTTATAGTCTATGAATTCTAATTTAAAGCAATAATAGTTCTTACAACCACTAAATAATTAGCAGTAAGAATAAAAATTTTTATAAAAAAATTAATCATTTAGCAATTTGCAAGTGCCAAATTCCCAACACTAGTAGTAACAATATACTAAACCTAGCATTAATCAACAATATTTATCCCCAAATAATAATCAATAGTAATATGCTCAACCTACTAATATCTAATAGTAATATGCACAACCTAACAATAACTAACAGTAGTATGCATAAACTAATAATAACCAACAGCATTTTATATAACCAAATAATAATTAAAAATAATAGTATTTATAGCCTAATAATAATTAATAGCAGTATGCATCAACTAGCAACAACCAGTAATAGGGTTTAAATAAATAATAACATTAACAGATTTAACAATAACAACAAATTTACTAATAATAGTAAGGATATCAACAACCTGTTTAAGATTTTTAGAGTTAAATAAAAAATTAATCACCTCAATAATACTAATAAATATAGTAATTTTAATAAACATAAAATTAATTTTAAGTTTAGCAGTAATATTAACAACAATAATAAATTGGGTAATAGCAATAATAGACCTAAAATTCGAATATAAAGCCACATCAATAACTTTTTACACAAAATCAAAATATTTAAAATCAATTTTAATAAGGATAAAATTAATAAGAGAATAAGTAGTTTTAATTTTAACAATTTCAGACATAATTTCCTCAAATGTAAAATTTGACTCCTTAGCCATTTCAGTAAGGGTAAAACAAAAGTATTGATAATTCTAACAATGGTAACGGTGGCTAGTAATACTGTTAATAGTAAAATTTAGCTAATTAAGCATACTAAACATAATATTAGTAAGTCTAAAATAATAGTTAATATTAAAATTTATAAAAGCATTATTAAGATTATTAGCACCAACAAAATAATTAAAACCAGTAAAATAAATAATAAATTTAAATGGTTCACAATCAGTAAAATTTGTAGACCTAACCTTAACTCAAACAATAGTTTTAGCACCCAAATTAGAATTAATATGGTGGTGCTAATTAATAAATTTTAGATAGCGCACAATAGTAGCAAAGTTAGCTATAGTAAAATCCTTTCTTGTAGAGGTAAAATCTTATGTAAATGTAAAATTAGTAAGGAGTTGTTTCGCATTAAGAATAAAACTATAATCAGCCTAACCATGTAAATATAGAAATACCTAATAATTCAAATAATAGCAACTTTAGTTTTAACTAAAATAGTAACATTTCAAACAATCATATGAATAATACATAAAAATATAACGAGGGGAATTTTTAAAGCAGAGTCAGTTAAAATAATGGGATATACTAATCAAATAGTTCTCCAAATCAAAATAGACCAGTTTAAAACTACGAACAAATGAAATAAAATCACTCAAATAAAGAAATTTATTAAAATAAATAGCCTGAAAAATAATAGTAGAATAATTAGTAGTATTACAACAAAGATCATTTAAATAACACTGTAAATAGGAATAACGTTGACGATTCTTATAGCAAAGATTAGTAAAATAGAAATTATGGAGATGATTAATATTAGTATGCACATTTAAATACTCCCAACAACACCAACGGAGGAGGTACTCTTACAAACAAAGACAACAATTAATATACCTATGCAAATTAGAATGACCAGACAAATATTTAGTTTGAGAGGTTAAGTATTTAAAACAATAGAGGCTCTTCAATAAATTCAAATTTTTTATCAAGCAGTAATAATGATAATTAAGAAAATTAATAATATCTAATAGAAAACGAAACATACAAAGGTAATTCTTTTTAGAACTAATACGATTCCTATACTTAAAAGCAAGAAACACAATCATATTATTTTTAAATGCAAAGTGGGAATAACCAATATAATTATATCCCTTAGCATTAGCAAGGAGAACAGATTTACAATAGACCTTGAACATTTATTTCAACTTATAAATTTATAAACTAATAATAAATAATTGATTTATATAAAATAAAATATATTATTCCTTATATAAAAAACTATTTCGATTCCCTAATAGATTAGTTTAAACATTTTTTATAAATATTTATTAAGATTTTAATTTATTAAATTTTTATCTTACAGATAGCAGAATCAACCTCTCTAACTAAAAAAATCGTTTTATTTTTAATCACAACAACAACTACTTTTTAATTTACTAGATTCATGTTTTTAAGAATGATATTTAACTAATTTTTAAAAATCAAAGCTAAAAATTTATATATTTTCATTTTAAATCTTTTTAATTAAAATTATTATTTCATTTAAATAATCATTGTATTTTTGTTTTATTTAATACCAAATAACTGATCAAGATAGATTTCTTTTTTCTAAAATTTTTCTCACTAAAAGATATATCTTTAGAAGTGTTAGGTTTTCTATTTGGAAGCTATTTTACGGTAGTATATATTTATTTATTATTATTTTTGATATGTAAAGTTGAAAAAAAATAAATATTAAATATTTATGATTTAGTTTATATTCATGAAATTATAACATAAAATGTAGATTTATCCTTTATTGTTAAGGTTTTTTTATTTAAACTAATAGAAGTTATTGAGCACGTTTATAGGTAGCTTTTTCATAATTTAATCAATTTAAAAAATTTTGAAATTATTTTTTTTGAGATTTTAACTTTAGTCAGCTAGAATTATTATTATTTTAATTTGCTTGAAATATGTGTTAAGAGGAATACAATAAATGAACTTGTTAAAATATTCCGAATTGCATAATTATAAATAAAGATTATTTGTTTTTCGATTGCTTTTTAAAACTAAGTATTTATTTGCACATCTATAGCAAACAACTTTGCTTATGATGCAAATAAAATGTTTTTTTTCTGCCTTTCTTGTTTGTAATTTATTTTTATTATTATAACAATTAAATATAATAATTTTTTTTTGCTTTAATAAGATATCTATAAGAAGTATAAATTAAAATTACGTCAGAGTTAGAAGTTTATCAAAAGAAGACTTTTGAGATATGACTATGAAATTAATCAACAGAAAATCAATCTGATGATGGGATATGTATACCAAATTATTATTTTAACAATTATTGGATATTTCAAACATCATAAATAAAACCTGAGATAGTCAATAAAGAATTTAATTAAAATCAAATATTAAAATAAAAATCTAAAAGCATTAAAATATTATAAATAAATAGGAATGTTGTGCATTTTGAACAGAGGATTAAAGTTAAAAATGACTTAAATGAAAAGACTTGCTTACTATAGCACTGAGTAAGTAACTTTTGATTTCAATGAAATTTTTGATGAAAATCTTGATTTGAATGAGCGTATCAAAACTGCATTTGGCCCTGAAGGAACTGGTATCTGCACTATTAAAAATGTCCCTAATTACAAAAGAGCAAGATAAAATCTTCTTAATTTAAGCTATCAACTTGCTAACCTTCCTTAAGAAGAAAAAGCCAAATTAGATAGACCTGAAGTTAAATGGTCTAGAGGTTGGTAAGAAAGTAAAGAGCATTTTGGTAATAAGACTGATAAATTGAAAAGCGCTTTTATTGCACTTCCACTTAGAGAAGAGCAAACCAATTTAACCTAAACTTAATAGTAAGTCCTCGGAGATGCTGCTTCAAAGTTATACTAAAGTGGAAACGTATGGCCTGATGGTCCTCTTCCTGCTTTCAAGCCTCA
This sequence comes from Tetrahymena malaccensis 436, assembly GCA_000231845.2. Taxonomy (NCBI): domain Eukaryota; phylum Ciliophora; class Oligohymenophorea; order Hymenostomatida; family Tetrahymenidae; genus Tetrahymena; species Tetrahymena malaccensis. The sequence continues at coordinate 993,605 of JH719957.1, forward strand.
CTTTAAACTCTTAAGCAATATAATGGTTGATACTTCATTCCTTTTAGCTAAACATATTGATAAGTATGTAAGCCAAGTTATGACTTCTTATAAAAGAGATACTCTTTATAACTTGATTAAGAGCAATAAAGATCACGTAGGTAGACTTAATTATTACAAATCATCAACTGACCCTATAACTCGTGAGGATGACTGGAATTCCTGGCACACAGACTACTCTGCTCTCTCAGGTATTTTTAAAAATAATTATTTAAGCAATAAATAATTCATAAAATAAAAATTTAAATTAGACTTTTAAAAATGATTTGCATTTATTTTAGAAATAAGCTTTAAAAGTAGAACAATTTTCTTTCAACACAGGTTTTAAATAAAAGTTCAAATAGAATAAATTTCTAAAATAATTGCATTTATAAAAAATGAATAAATTATAAATAATAAAATTAATTTTATATTTTTTAAAATAAAGCTTTAACCCCTGCTATATACATAACTCATGATGGTTATCCTGTATCTTTTGATGATAGAAAGACTGGACTTTTCTTTAAAAATAGATGGGGAGAAAAAGAACATATTAATGCTGATAAAGACTCTATTATTTTCTAAATTGGTGAGTCTATGTAAATTTTATCTGGTGGTGTTTTAGAAGCCACTCCTTACTGTGTTTCACGTTCCAAAAAAGCATAAGATCTTGGATTAAATCGTACCACATTCTAACTTTACTTAGTTCCTCCACCTGAATATAAATTATTCACCCCTTCAGGTATTGACGAAAGATTTGCTTATGGAAGATAAATAGATCAAGTTCCTCACATTACAAAGCGTTGGAATCAAGGTATTCCATTTGCAACTTTCTAGCAAAAAACTATTTAGGAATATCGTATTTGAATGTATTTGAAGATATATGAATTAAAGTATTTCTAAATAAATTACATGTGAAATTTAAATTACTATTTTTATTATTTCAAAATATAATCATGATCAATTGATAACTTTATCTACATATTAAACTACCAAAAATGTCTTTAAAGTTAAAAAAATTCAAATTAAAACAAAACTTTATTAAATTAAGAAACTAATTATTCAGTAAACTTTACTATTTAAAAATGTAATTTTATTTGCAATAGATTTAGTTAAATATGAATGATTGATGGCAAATAAATAAATAAATTTATTGTAAATATCTTAAATAAATGATATATTTTTTAATTATATTTTAAACTATTAATATAATAAATAACGAAAATAGATTAAAAAGAAGAATTTATTCTAAAAATTGATTGATTTTCTTGTTTGTTAAAAAATATTTTAAAATAGTATTTAAAAATTTTTAATGCTCTCAAATACTATCTAAAATTCTAAATTATAAATACGTTTTTATGTTTTTGATCAAAAATTTATTTTTAACATATCGAGTTTTTTAATTTTTAAAATATAAAGATAGATAGATATTGATTGTTATTCATACAATTTTTTATTCAAATTTTTACTAATTTTGTTGATAAATCCCACAGCTTTTCTGCGTTTTCCTAGGTTATGCACTTATTACCAAAATCTTACTTCTTGCAATCAGAATAATAGGCCCCTTTTTAAAGTTTATCGAAGTCTTCATGGATACAATAAAGAGTAGTTTGAGCACCTTAACTTGGAGATTTAGAGAAAAGATAAAATAATGGATAAACTAATGTATATAAAACCCTAAAGAGTGGATTTTAATTTCTAGATATTTCTGTCCTTACAGTTCCAGGATGAAGACTCACAGAAATACCATTTAGCTTTTATTGGTCTATCCTCTTTTATAAGCTAATAGTAAATAGAACATTAGCTATTTTGCTTTAAGCGTATGCTTCAAATTATCTGTAAGGTCTTTTTTCAAAGTGCAAATCATCAAAATCGATTGTTGAAAAAGAATGAGCTAAAGAAGAAACATTTATAACTCTAAATTAAGGAGAAGCTTTTAGTTTATCCATAAGAAGGTTAGTTAAAAGAAAGTGCCCAAAATGATTTGTTCCTATCTATGTCTCAAAACCATCCTTAGTTAAATTACGCTGAGGTAATACAATAGCTGCGTTGTTTATCAACAAATCTAATTTATTGTATTTGCTTTTAAATTCATTTACAAATAGACGTACTGAAGAGAGATCACCTAGATCTAATCTAATGAATTCAGCTGAGTTAGGGCATAGTTTGTTAATAGATTCCAAAGCTGGCTAAGTTCTCTATTAATCTCTGCAAGCTAAAATGACTTTTGCTCCATTAAGAGCGCAGTCTTTAGCTGTTTCAAAGCCAATGCCAGTATTAGAACCAGTAACAATAACGACTTAATTAGAAAGGTTTCTGAATTTTTTATTAGCCCTAGTTTTAATGTAAAAGCTTAGTAATAGCAAAACTACAAAAATAAATCCTAATGCTAAAATAAAGATTTATGTATTAGTTAAATTTTGAAAATCTAAAATCATAATTTAAAAGAGTCAATATTTATATTTTAAATAAATTTAATAATTTTATTTTTTTGTTTTTTTGTATTAAATCTTGAAATCTGAGAATAGAACATTTAGAGAAGATATCTAAAGTGTAAGATAGATCAAAAATGAATTTTTCTAGAAACATATTGAAATTCTTTTTTGAATCTTTTATGAATGAGCATTAAATATTTATTTATTCAAGCAAAATATTTTTCAAGTATTTTAAATATTTAATTTGTTTTTTAGGTATTAAAGTTGTTAAGTTTTAAATTTTATGATTACTTACATGTTTTTATTTTGTTTAAAAAATTTACTTTGCAACAAACTTCATTAAAAATTAATTATTTTCTTCATCAATTTTAAAAAAAGTATTTTTTTGTTTTTTTAACTAAAAAACTTAAGAAAACAAAATAATTATTTAATTAATCTTGTTTTATTTTGAGGATAAGCATTTATAAATAATATTACATTGAATCCATTTTATTGAAATAATTTTTTTTAATTTAATTTTATGTTTTAGTTAAGAAATTAAAAGTTTTTCTATAAAAACTTAACAAAAAGAAAATTATTATTTAATTAATCCTGTTTTTTTATGTGGATTAGCATTTATAAATAATAATATATAGAATCCATTTGATTAAAATAATTTTTTTTTATACAGTTTAATGATTTTGAACAACAAATTAAAGGTATTAAAAAAATATATTTTTATGCAAACAAGTAAACAAATTCTACTAAAAAATATAAGAAAACTATTTGATTTTCTATTTTTGGGAATTAAAAAAATCACAACTTTAATTATTTTAAAGAGATATCCCAAAATCTGTCAGCATTTTCTTCAGTTATTTATTTGTTACCATACTTTTTGATTTTACAGTCAGAGTAATAGCCACCTTTAACAAGATTATCAAAGCTTTCATGTACACAATAAAGACTTGTTTGTGCTCCTTATTCGGGAGATTTGCTAAAGACATACCATAGAGGAGAAATTAAAAATTTAATCAATCCTAAAATACCAGTGTAGTGTCTTGTTAATTCAGTTCTTACAACACCTGGATGAAGACTTACGGTAATACCATTCAATTTTTATTGAGTAATTCTTTTTTACAATCCAATTGTAAATAGGATGTTAGCAATCTTACTTTAAGAATAAGCTGAATTACGGTCATATGATCTTTTTTCATAATGGAGATCATCAAAATTCATTGATCCAAAGCTGTGTGCAAGGGATGAAAGATTTATGACTCTAAATTAAGGAGATGCTTTTAAGCAATCCATCAAAAGGTGAGTAAGAAGGAAATGACCGAAATGGTTTGTACCAATTTAACTTTCGAAACCATCCTTTGTCAATACTCTATCAGGTATGTGCATAATTCCAGCATTATTAATGAGAATATCTAGTTTATTGTATTTGCTCTTAAATTCATTAACAAACAAACGTACTGATTAAAGATCACTTAAATCTAATCTCATAAATTCAGCTGAATTAGGCTTTATTGAGTTGATTAAGTCAAGTGCATTTTAAGTTCTTTTTTAATCTCTGCAAGCAAGAATGACTTTAGCTCCATTTTAAACACAATTCTTAGCAGTTTCTAATCCAATACCAGTATTTGAGCCTGTAATGACAATCAATTAATTGCTTAAATCTCTCTTTTTATTATTATATGTACCGTTAGACCATATCTTAATAATGAATAATGCTAAAGCAGTAGCTCCAAAAATAGCTGCATTATTAGCATTTAAATAGCTACTAATCTAATTTGTATTCATCTTTTATTACGAAAATTTATTTACTTATTTATTAAATTAAAAATTTATTATAATCAGATATTTTTGTTATCAATTTTTAAACTTAGAGCTTACAATTTTTTACATAGTAATATCTTTTACAAGAATGTAAGATTATTCTGAAAGTAAATTATTAGAAATATTCTAAATTCTTAATAGAAAAATAGTTAATTGAAAGTTACTCATATTAATAAATTTTAGATAAAAAAGTCAATATCCAAAATAATATTAGTTATTTTAACTTCTAAAGAGTAATATTTTTTTGGATTTTAATTTACATACTCTCATCTTTAGTATATAAGCTGCTAGATAAATTAAATTATTTATTTCTAAAATTAGTTTTATTAAAACTAACATAAACTAATATTCAATGTATTTTAGTTTAAAAAATATAAAAAATTAAGATAAATAAAATGTAATTTTATATTTAAATATTTTTTTTCAATTTATCAATTCTAACTATATTTTTACTTTTTTTTATCATAAATCTATCTATATTGATTGTTTCTTTCTTTCACAAAATATAAAATATAAATTTTAGCTTTAGAATTTATATAAAAATTCTTTTAGTATAATTTATATATATATTTCACATAAAAATAGAGCCTACAATATTATGATTTACAAAAGATACATATTCTATGCTTCATTTTAAGTTTATCATAAATTTATAGCTTCAACAACTAATCTTTTAGCTTTAAGATACTTGCTCTTTATTTTTTCTCTCTGTGGTTCATTAATATTGTAACTATCAATAGATATTAGAGATAATTACAAAATAATATAAGTAAATATTTTAATTATTTTATGAATAAATTAAAATTAAAAAAATTAAAAATATTTAATTAAATTTTTGATAAATTGTATTTTATTATTTATTCTTTTCAATCTTTATCTTATAAATATAAAATCAATATCTTATTCAAAATCAAATTGTAAATAAACCAAGTAAAAAGATTGTTTTTGTTTTAATTCATTTTGTTGTTAAAAAATATCACAATCTAAAACAAATAAGCTGTTTTTACCGTAAATCAAGTGTTAAATTTGAGAGATTAATGCAGCTTGCTAATCCAGAACCTAAGCCTGAGGCACCTTTAGCACCAATTTAATTATAACTTTTTAAATATTGAAGAAAATTTAAGTTAGTTAAAAGGAAAAATGAA